>JARFXV010001281.1:0-162500 GCA_031761425.1 Cosmopolites sordidus
ATATATATATATATATATATATATATATATATATATATATATATATATATATATATATACATGTACATATATATATATATATATATATACATGTACATATATATATATATATATATATATATATATATATATATATATATATATATATATATATATATATATATACATGTACATATATATATATATATATATATATATATATATATATATATATATATATATATATATATATATATGTTAAACCTGTGAAGAGTCACGACGTTTCGCCAAAATCGCATTTGGCATTTCACTCTGGAAGTCGATCAGGATAGAAAACTGCCGTTTTTAGATCTCCTTATCACAAGGCAACTTTCTGGTACACTCGAATACACGGTATATAGGAAACCAACTCACACCTATCGAGACCTCAACGCTAAATCCTATCATCGTCCCTCTCAAATCCAAGGAGTAGCGAACACCTTGATTTCCAGATCCTTCCGACTGACACTACCAGATACACGTAGCGAGGAACTATCAAAAATTTCCAAAGCCCTTAGACAAAATGGATATTCAGAAAATTGTATCAGGAAGGTCATTCGCCGTCAAGAAACCCAAACACGAAGAACAATAGAGGATCATGAAACAAATACACTAAAGGTGTACTACCAAAAGTAAAAGGAATCACAGATAGGATAGGCAGACTACTAAGAAAACATAAGATCAGAACAACCTACAAGCCGCACAAAACTGTTGCAAACATCCTAAAAAACCCCAAGGACAAAGTTAGACTGGAAAATCATGGGGTGTATAGTATATCTCGTTCCGGCTGCAATAGAACATACATAGGACAAACAAATAGGCGAATATCGGCCAGAATACAAGAACATAAAAACGACTTAAAAAACAAACAAACCACTTGCGCTCTGTTCCAGCACCATCTGCATACAGGACATAAAATCAATTTTGAAGGAGCCAAAGATATAGCGAATATTGAAAACTACAAGGTCTGAACAATAAGAGAAGCCCTTGAAATAGAAGAAAGATGTGAGCTAAATACGCGAAACGACGCTCGCAACATTCCAAAAGTATGAAAATCCCTTCTGAAAAAAGAAAAAACGTGGCAACGTGGCCGCGAGGTAGAAAAATCAATAAAGGCAAATTCTTCCTAAAGCTCCAACCCTTCGTCCACGATGTAGGAAGCGGACAACGGCTGAACCCGAATGTTTATTTCAGGAACAGATGGCTAACAGGGCTCTGGCAGAAAAAAAAACCCGGTCGCGTCTGCAGTGGCAACCACTGGCAACCTGGTTAGCGTCTGTTCACCCAGAAGGTGCGGCCGTACACTACGCTCCAAGAACTAGCAATCCTTAGTTCTAAACTCCCAGTGGAATCACTGGACCCATAAGCTTATAAGCAACCATGACTCGTGCAAGTAATTACAATGATACCCCAGGTGGTAACCAATCCACCCGTCGACAGACGGTAACCGGGTGTTCGGATTCTGGGGAACTTGGACTTTCATGATCTCAAAATAAGTCGGAGCTTTCCGGCAAATTTCCACATAAAATACCTACATATATTGGCACCTTCAACATCAACACGCTGATCCAACCAGGAAAACTTCACAATCTAACTTCAGAACTTGACAGGCAAAAGATACTTGTGCTTGCCCTACAAAAAACACGCATCACGGATGAGGACACGGTAGACTATGGGAACTATCGCATATTCAAAAGCAAGACAGACAAACGAGTCGCAAGGGGCTCTCCGCTTCTGGGCATGGCCTTTGTGGTACATAAAGCGATAATTAACTCTATTAAGGAAATCACGCCCATAAACAATAGACTAATGATAATGCGCATACAGTACGCCAATAAAAAATACACCATGATCAATGTACATGCCCCCACAAACGGAGACAAGAAAACTCCAACTCTACATAGAAATTATGGGCAACACTAGAGAAGGTAATGGCAAAGGTCTCAAAGGATGACGTCAAAATTTTACTGGGCGACTATAACGCACAAATCGGTAGAAAAAAAATCCATCAGAAAACAGTAGGCAAATTCCCCGGTCACAAATTTACCAATAAGGACGGCACAAGACTCATCGACAATGCCAACAGAATAACCTTAAGATCATGTAAACATCCCTAAGAAAATCTCAGAACAGATGTGAACAACTACAGAGGAATCTCCTTACTACAAGTCACTTACAAAATCCTCTCAGCATGCCTTCTCCAGAGAACACAAGAACAATTAGAATACAAAATTGGCGAATACAAGGCAGACTTTTGCCCTGGTCGCTCATGCACTGAACAAATATTTAACCTAAAAACTGTACTGAAATACAAAGCTATCAGGAACGTCCCAATCATCTGCACGTTCATGGACTTCAAGAAAGCATACGACTGCATCGATCGAAAATCTTTGTTCAACATCCTAGAAGAACAAGGACTCGACCCAAAAACACTACGATTGATGAAGCAGACATTGACTGACACCCTTCCTGATTAAAACTCGAGTAATCTAAGGAGATGGGTTATCCACACTCCTCTTCAACCTGGTCCTGGACAAAGTCATAAGGGAATGGAGAAAAGAACTGAAAAATCAAGGACACTGGAAACCAATACGACACGGACGATCCAAAAACAACATAGAAATATCATGCCTGGCTTTCGCAAACGACCTAGCCATATTCTATGAACATATCAATAGACTCTCACCGACAAGACTCACTAACAGAATTCTTACATACATACAAGGAGTCAAGTCAACAGTACCATGGATCACACAAGTCAGAGCTAATCTGGGAAAGGCACAAATGGGTCTGACAGAGATTGAGGATAGAAGAACGTACAGAAACAAAATACATATGTGGAACGTTGCATCAGAGAGGGAAGTTTCGAGGAGATCGGGAACAAACTGGACGGAGGAGAGAAAGAGAATCCACGGAGGAAGGATGAGAGAGGTGTGGAGGATCAGAAAGAACACTCGAAAATGAGTCAGAATGCTTTGCGTAATCCAACCGGGTCTATACGCACCTAATAATACATAACATATACAGATACTTTAACAACAACAATTTGAAATAAATCAAAAGAAAAAAATGCCTTGTATTTATAATTATAATTCAGAAGTACTAAGGGCGACATCTATTAGAGATGTCTTGTATTGTAATTATATAGAAGACTATATTGTTGCTTGGTTTTCTGTGATGCATGTGTCAGATCAAGTTTAGTTTAATAACTGATATTGTAGTATAGATATGGAGATTGTGATTCACAGTCTTTGAAAGCACATAGTTCACATAGCACACAAGTTCGATAAGTTTTGCAATCATGGAAAAACTAATTTTCGTGTTGATTAAACGCTCAAACCGAAGAAATATCGAAAGCTGGGGATGGTGCGTCATTTTCTTGATGGAAATTCATACTAAATTGTATAAGTAAAACAAAATTGTCTAAATTCTACTTAATTCTAAATTCTTCTTAATTCTCTAACTTCTACTAATATATATATATATATATATATATATATATATATATATATATATATATATATATATATATATATATATATATTCCCTTATAATTGATGTCATGGAATGAATGTTGTTAAAATTAACCGTTGCATTATCCAATTGCGTCAAAACATGGACGACAAAAACTATATTAATAGTTGATGGTTAAAGTACTAATCGATATGTATAAATATTTCAAGAACTATATCGAATCTATTTTGAGAAAATTGATTTCAATATTCAAAGGACACCTTACTTGGTGCAATTCAAGTTTATTATTGGAAATGTAAAGGGTTTACATGGACAGAAATATAGAATCATTCATTTATTATGTAATTTTTATTATCTACTTTATAGTTTAATTAATTTAAAAGTATAGTATTCAAAATTTAATATTATAAACTTTATAATATGAAGAAATTATGTGATGACTTTGTCATTTTAATAAGCCACGGTGAAAATGATTTTCAAAGAATGTTGTGTTTAATAGCATAAGAACACAACTAATTATGGTAATATCTCCCAAAAAATTTAAGCAGCGGTTTAAGCACCGGCAAACAAATCTAATCGGAAGTAAGTTAGAAATGGAATGAGCAATAATCGAATAGATATGGAAACGAAAGGTTAGGTAAGCCTATATCAAGTTATCGTAGCATGTGAAACCAGTTATATATATATATATATATATATATATATATATATATATATATATATATATATATATATATATAATCAGAGTAGCAGTTCATATGAATAGTACTACTTAGAGAAATAAATGCATCAACAGAAACAAGATCAGGCAGAACAAGAACGAGCAAGTTTCTATAACTGGAACGGAAAAAAAATAATGGAACGAATGTAAGAAAAATACTTAAAGACATGTTGCAATTCCTGTAGGACTTCCTGCAACATGTCGATAAGTCACAAAAACAGTACAGTTTCTGAAATTGTTAAGCAATTACTTTCAGAAAATAACGTATATACGATGGTGACCCTTCTCGCGTACAGAAATTGATGTTCATTTTACAGCATTTTCCATTATCTTAATTAGTATTTTCTGATAAATTCTCTCAATTTCTCGCTGAATATTGTGTTTATGCTCATATAGGATCAAAGGCTCTTTTTAAACAGACTATCTCTTTAATGTAAACCAAAGAAAAGAGTTTAATCGATTATGGAAACGTTCCTTCAAAAGCGCATTTATAGCACTTTCAGAACGGACTAGTACTAATCTACTAAAACCAACCGATTTTGGCGTCCCTCAATTCAAATAATTGGGAGTTTTCAAACATATGCCTATAGCGCTCGGAATTTACGGTTTCAAAAAAGAATGGTGCAATAATTGTTTCTGTACTAACTGCACAATACACTGTGACTTTCTCACCATGCAGATGCCTTCCAAGAATTAATTTTAGGTTTCCTGTGCCTGAGTAACGTAAAAATAAGAATATGAGGGAGATAAAGTTGCATCAGCAACAAAGGCTATTTAGGGGCCGTGGTTTAAGGGTTAAGAAGTACTAAGACTAATTAATGTAAGCATATAAAATATTTAAAGTAAAGGGTCTTCCAATAAGAATAATAGAAATACAAAATTTAATAAAACAGATTTATTGCTCAAATCGGTTCCGATTGCTTTATTTAAGACACTCAGACATGCAATTTATGATTTGAACAAGATTTCAGCCAAAGGGCCATCACAGCTCTTTTTGCAGACACGGATCCGCTCACGCCAATTTTTAATGACACTGATGCACATTTCGGGCTATATGGCGACTATGGCTTGACGACTGTTAGTTAACAAGTCGCTAATGGTCGTAGGTTTATTGCTATAAGCCTGTGTTTTCACATGTCTCCAGAGAAAATAATCTAAACGAGTTATCATTCGTATCGTCATTTCGTAAAATTGATGAGTTGCCCAACTTGGCTCGCAATAAACCCATGTTTACTCGGGAAATATGCGATAGTGTGCCATCCTGTTGCAAATTCGGGAAAACAAATTATTCCAGCATTGCCTTGTAGTGGTCAGTATTGATGAAAAACGGTGCTTCCTGCTTCATTTATAAAGAAATAAGGACCCCTCCATATAAAAAATTCGCACTAAACTGTGATCTTTTGCGAAGCAAAGGACTGTCGTGTATTAGATTAGATTCGCACCAATACTGACAATTTTATTTATTGATGATGCCATTAAGCCACAAAATGAGCAGATGATTTTGCGATGAAATTGTCGCGTTCCATCATTTCGAGGGAACAATCGCCAAATTCACGACGAATACGATGGTAGATTGGCTTCAATTCTTGTGTCTTCAAGTCTAAGTCCAAACCTCAAAATTCGCCAGGTTGCCACTGGCAAGAGGCTTAACTCTTGACAGCCGCGAGCAACCGACACATTGTCATTTTTGGCTACACTTTCTTGAACTGTACCTTGTTCAGAGGGACCAACAGGACGAATACTACAATGGGTCTGAATTGGTCGTAGAGTAGCATGAGAGAAAACAAACAAACAAGACATGTCAAAAATCGGTAAACAAATATGACCGTCACGAGCTGTCAAAGTTCCATCATCTCTAATCGTAGACTCTTTATATAACAGGACGTAACAAATCACAAACAATTCAGGCAGTGCAGAGTGTTTGTGTTTGTATCAGAAATTGAATATAATAGAAAGAAAACATAGACTATTTAAACAATATAAGGTGTGCATAGGTAACCATTACAGGGCGTGTACCAATAAAATATATAGAGGTATAGTGCGTTTCAAAATATATCGTTCACCGACTGGTTGCAATAACCTCTTAACAACCCCTGCCGTAACAAACCCCGACAAAGTTGCAAGAAACGTAAACAGATTTAGTTTTTGTTTAGTAGTTTCGAAATATTTTAGTTTAGTTCGCATTATTTTCTCAAACAGTGCAGTTCTGTCATTTCGATCGTATTTTTTGTTTTTCCAAACATGTTGAAAATGTGGCATTCTTGCCAAGATAATGATTATTGTGTCTTCGATAGCTCTAATTTTAAAAAACAACATTTATCGCCTGATATTAAGCAAATTGTCAAAAATGTGTATGTTTCTTGATTGAATAGAGGGTTTAATGTAAATGCAGCCACAGCGGAAACGTCTTCATTAACGAAAACTCCGCTGTCTACAGTTGTTGTGACGAAGCCAATTAAAGCTAAAAAAGTCCGTAATGATTCTGATAAAAGCAAATGTGTTGAAGAAAGTGACAAATAATTAATTCGAAGCAAAATTTATGCTACGAAGAGCAAACTGTGCCTACATTGCATTCATTGCAACAGCGACTAAGGAAAGATGAAACCAACATTCTTCGTAGCAGAACTATCATCCGGAGAACATTATCTCAAATAGGTTTTGCATATCGGACCATTAATAAAAGACAAATATTAATGGAATCACAACGATTGAAACGATGGAGGTTTGACTACTTAAATTCTGTAAAAAAATACAGATGAGAAAATCATCCCATTCTCTACTTTGATGAAACATGGTTCGATACACATGAGATGCCAGCAAAAGGACGGGTAGATACATCAAGAAAATGCGAAACCAAAGCCCCAGCTAACAATGGAAAAATAATTTCAAGTTTACATGCTGGTTCCGAGGATGGTTGGGTTCCAAATTGTTTACAATTGACCTCCAAAAATATTAAATATTTATTTTTGGACTACCATGACGACACCACAGTAGAACTTTTTAAAGATTGGTTTATAAATAGTCTTTTGCCCAATGTGCTTAAGGAAAGCGTTATTGTAATGGACAATGGTAGTTATCATAACCGCCAAAAAATAATGTTTCTAATGCTAATAACACTAAATTGGAAATTCAGAACTACATTGAACTACATTAACTATATTGAACTATATTGAACTATATCATTGCTGGCGATATGGGATTTACAGTTTTACGCCTTCCCCCGTATTACTATATTTGTAATCCAACTGAGCATCAATTGAGTATATGTGGAATCAAATAAAAACCAATGTTAGAGCAAAAAACATTTCTCCGACTCTAAGTTCAAGTGTTGCAACATTAATTACGGAGGTTGTAGATAGTGTTTCCAAAGAAAGTCGTATAACGTCTATTAACCATGTTATTAAAATAGAAGATTCATAGGTATCATTTACTAATAATATAGAACCACTTATTATTAATGTAGATCAAAGTGACAGAGAGAAAAACCGAATTAAATCTATAATTAAATTTTAATTATAATTTTTATTGTACTAATAGATAAATTTATTTATTTTTATAGTACTAATAAATTCAAAATGCACAAACCAATAAACAATGTTTTAGTCATACATAGTAATAATATTAATAATAATAATTTAGTCATAATTTAACAATATTTTATTTTTTCCAAACTTATTCAGAAGTTAAACCACTCCAACTCTGGCGCCTTTTAAGAAACTAGGAATATTTTTATTGCGATTTATTGGGTCAATTAACATTTTGTCGAAGGGCAACGAAATATCTTGAAACGGACTATAAGTTAAATTGGAGAAAACAAAAGGAGGTCAAATTCTCGAGAGAAGAGATGCGTCCTTTAAAAAGGCAAATAGGAAAGTTCCATGCTTACGAGATAATATGGAGGATAATTCTTGTGGTAGTCAAGTAACGTGAATTTTAATTATTAACAAATCTATTTAGATGAAAATGGGTCAACATCTACAACTTCTTGACAAAATTTTCATGCGCATCTGCAAGATTTTAGAAGATACGATTTCTAATCGTAGTTGGAAATCCTGAGAGTTAAGCTCTTGCACTTGCTGTTAGCTTCGGTTGTCATATAAGTAGAACATAGTTTAGTTTTAGAATTAGATTGAATCCTCTCCTGATGATGCTAACATGGTTAGCGAAACGTACGTCGAGACGTTTATAAAAGTGATTCAGTGGTAAAACTCTTCGAGTTTAGTGTTTTACGTCGAAGGTTCCAACAGAAGAATTAATAAATTTATGTTAATTGTTGAAGCGAATATTGCGCATTTTTAAAAAATCCTTCATGTTTAGATTATTCTGAAACAAAGGCTAAACCAAAAATAAGATATTTTAGTTTAAAATGAAGAATCCTTTTTTACATCACCCTGTACCTTAATCTATATAACTGAATATTGCAGGAAGCATATCCCATTTAATTCTAGAAAATTAATCTCGATCTTCGAAGGGCTTCTTACTTAGGATCAAACTTGGATTTAAAATAAGAAATATATAAGAAGCTCGTTGGGATGCGAATTAAGATTCTTAAAAGGGCGAGAAGGAAAGGCATTGAGTCATTCGCTTTTTTCGTTTTGAAATCTTGAAAGTTTGGATTGACTTTGGAAAAGTTTTTTATTGGGTAACTTGGTAGCATTTGATGTTTAGAGAAATCTTAAACTTTGCTTATTTGCTTTAATATTTATGCAAATAACTCATAAGAAAAATATAACTGTTATGGCACGTGTTTTATAAGCAGTTTATTTCATTCTGGTGATATTTGATACGTATTATGACTTAAGGCATGAATTCTTATATGCAATTCTGTCAAAAATATGTATTTTATTTGATAAACTTTCTGGTTTATGTGTGCATCATGACAGCGCTTGCAAAAATAAAAAAGAATCAAGAAATTCCACTTACATTTGATACTAAAAAAAATTATGAGTAATTATGAGTATTATGAGTATATCACCATTATTACGACAATGGTTGTCGATGCAAAAGTTTGTCCCATTTTTTTTTAGAAAAATTGAGCAAAAATTGTATTTAATAAACTAAAAATTACGTTTAATCAGTATGTTTGATAACCTTTTTCCATCTCTCGGGTACCTGCTTAATGCCGTACACATATAAATTCTGCTGTTTAAGAACTGAATTTTTCAAGCCTTCCAAGGAAGTGAAGGTTTTACAATCTAAGCTATTTTTAGGCGATATAAATAATAGCAGGAAAGTCAGGAAAGTACGGCGAATGAATCAAAGTCCCAGTTAAGTTGAATAAGTTCACATCAGTGGTCGATCCTTGCGAACAGTGGAACAGTGCGGACGTATTCCTTCACTCCGTTGTCAGTTTTACAGCGATATATGAGTGCGATAAAATTTTATAAATAAAAATGGAAACTAACGTTGAACAGGACAATAATTAAAATCACAATGCCGTACAAATCAACAATTTAATATTGTCTGCCGATCGGGGCTGGCAAATGGAACAATGACATCTCAAAAACGTAACAGTGACCACTTATCTCCACCGATAAACGATCTACAAAAATGCTACCAGTGGGATCCTAAAAATATGTTAACCCAAAATAGTTATTATTTATAGTGCGTTTCAAGATATATCGTTGACCGATTGGCTGCAATAAACTCTTAAACAACCTATGCCGTAACGAAACCCGGCAAAGTTATAAGAAATGTAAACAGGGTCGGGCATAATAAAATAAGAGGTAAAAAGATAAAATTAATTTTATATCTGGTTTAGTAGTCTCGAAATATTTTAGTTTAGTTCGCATTATTTTTTCAAACAGTGCAGTTCTATAATTTCGATCGTATTTATTGTTACTCCAAACGTGCTAAAAATGTGGCGTTCGTGGCAAATAAAAGATCATTGTGCCTCCGGTAGTGCTAATTTTAAAAGAAAATATGTATCGCCGAATGTTAAGCAAATTGATAACAATGTGTATGTTTCTTTATTAAATAGGGGGCTTAATGTAAATGCAGCCGGAGCAGAAGCGTCTTTATTAACAAAAACTGCCTTGTCTGCAGTTAAAAATATTGTGATAAAACCAATTAAAGTTAAAAAGTCCATTTAATATTAAAAAGGAATATGTATGTGATACCATTGCTGCCAATATGGGACATACGGTTTTACGCCTTCCCCCGTATTACTGCATTTTTAATCCAATTCAACATATGTGGCATCAGATAAAATCGAATGTTAGAGCAGAAAACATTTCTCCGACACTAAGTGTAAGTGCTGCAACATTAATTAGAATGGTTGTAGATAGTATTTCCAAAGAGAGTTGGATACATTCGATTAACCATGGTATTAAAATAGAAGATTCCTGTATGTATGCATTTAGAACTTAGAACAACTTATTATTAATGTAGATCAAAGTGATAGTGAGAGCGTAACTGAATTAAATATATAATTAAATTTATATTATAATTTTTATTGTACTAATAGTTAAATTTATTTATTTATTTATTTTTGTGCTAAAAAATTCAAATTACATAAACCAATAAACAATGTTTTACTCATACATAATAATAATAATAACCTATCTGGCCCCCACCAGCTATCTATTGACATGATTCCATGGGTAAAGTTATTTACCAACTTCCATGTCTAAAACATGGATTACTTATAACATTCACACTATATCATCAATATCCTCCCAAACCTGTTCTAGAAAATCAACACATTAAATTACTTGCAGATTCGAACTGACAGAATGGTGCAAGCAAATGCAGCAAATAGACCAGATTTAGTGCTCTACCAGAAAGAAGCTAATCAAGCCATAATAGTTGACTTGTACTCTGTACCTTTAGATGAAAATATACACCGAGCATACAGGGAAAAAATTGACAAATCAAGGATATATGGCACCTAGATAGAGTTAATATCCTTCCATTTGTGGTGAGCGCTAATTGTCTAGTTCACAAATCCCTAATACAGAACCGCGAACAACTAGGTATCACAAAAAGGGCAGTAGTATGGATGCAAAAAACAGTAATATTGGGAACAGTCGGAATAGTCAGATGCGCTCTTGACCGTCAGCAGACACCCAAATATTCTTGGTTACACCTGGGTACTTGGAGTTCTTACCACAACTGTGTGAAAAAAAAAATAATAACTGTCTAATGGGATCAACAAATTCAAACTGGTCGGACAATATTAGCCAACAGACCAGACATACTTATTAAAGATTTAGAACAAAAAACCTTTATCATTATACATATCGCTGTACAATCAGATATAAACGTAATTCAAAAGGAAGCGCACAAAGTGTTCAAATACAAAGATCTGGCTATAAAAGTTTCCCGAATGTGGGGTTTGAAAGCTCATATAATTCCAGTAGTAATTGGGAGTACCGGCGCAGTGTCTAGAAAACTCAAGGAATATATTGAAATGATTCCAGGAGAACATACCATAACAGATCTCCAAAAAGCAGCATTGTTTGGCTCTACTCACATAATTCGACTGTCTAGATTAAAATAGAAAGTAGAGCAGAAACCCTAAGAGTATGGTATACTCTCGGTTTTTGCTTATATACTTACACGCCCAGTATAAAAAACTGGTGATATAAAGAATAATTTAATCATAATTTGAAGAGATTTACCACTAAACACCAAAACACTTTTTTGAACTGCTCGACGCACGTTTCGCTAACCACGTTAGCGTCATCAGGAAATTATTTAATCTAATTCTAAAACTAAACTATGTGCTATTTATATGAAAACCATACCTAACGAAGCGTGTAAAAATCATGAACCGTGTACTAAGCCTTACATTAATAATTGAAAAAGTTGACTGAAAGGAATCAGTCCTTTATCTCGGTTCATGATTTTCTTACATTTTTCTATTTGAATGCTTTCAAATGCATCCAAAGTCCTATTATTATTAACGCTTTTAATTAGTCTTAAATTACTAATATTTTTTTTTATATTTTATTTGTTATTTATATATACCCCACCAGAACTAAAACTATCAGACGATAGCAGCTAGCAAGGAACTTGTTATACTAAAGCAAAAATGCCGAAAGTGTCCCCAATTTTTCTACACGGTCAACACAATTGCAAAGAACTTGTAAGCGATATAAAAAAAAAACCAGCAGTGAATTTACCACAGTAGCCATATGTAAGTCGTTAAAGATCAATTTAACCTCCGACAACGATTATCGTGTTTTAGTTAAACATTGTCTAGACAATAAAATTCAATTTCACACATATCAGAATCCAAAAAAAAATAAATCACTAGCGGTAGCATTCAAAAATGTTCCTCTCTCTCTCTAACTACAAAGGATATTAAATAACTTTTAAAACAATATGATCTGCCTATATAAAAATTAATAGACTCTACTATAAAGACAGAACATCAATGCCGGTAGTTATTGTCGAATTAACAGCAAATGAGGAAGCTGAAAAGATTTATAAAGTAAACAGACTGAAAAACTCAGTAATCACAGTTGAATCAAGAAGGTTAGCCAAAAATATTCCTCAATGCCACCGGTGTCAACAGACAGGGCATACTAAAATTTACTGTAAACTTGATTCGAAATGTGATAAAAAAAAGAGCAGGCCCGCCAACTTGTGTAAACTGTAATGGTGAACACCCCGCAAATTACAAGGGATGTAGCTATTTCATCGAGAGTACTGGATTCAGAAAAACACCAAGCATAAATCAATACTATACATTAACCCACAATACAATCAAATCAAAGGAAAACCTATGCAAGAAACCCTAATACGTCCTTCGCAGGAAAATCTCTCCATCATTACTCAACAATATTCTCTCGACTTTTTAGTCTCCTGAAACCGCATATCACAGAAATTAAAAATTTCCTCCTAGCAAACATTTTCCCAATCCTTTTAAACGACCCATAATCAAAAAGTAATTAACAATTATCAAGAAACCTTCAACGGTCTTAAAATACTCAATTGGAATGCCAATAGAATTCGAGCTCAACGATCCATCTTTATAATCTTCTTAGCCTATCGCAACATTCACATAGCATGCATTAGCGAAATCCATCTTCCTTAAAAAGATAAATTTAAAATACCAGGTTATAAAATCCATCGAACATCAAGTCGCCATCTTAATCAAAAACAAAATATCTTACAACCCAGTCGATATGCCAAAACTTACAAACTTAAAAATTGTATCAGTCAAAGTGAACTTTCTCAATTGCACCATCATCCAATTATACAGTGTCTACAAACAACCCAAGCGAAAATTAATGGAAAGCGCCTTACAGTCAGCAGTTTTTAGCACCATTCATTCATTCATTGGAGACCTTAACTCAAAAAAAAGCTGTGTGGGCTTGTCTCCAAACCAACCCAAATGGACTAAAGCTAAATGAAATTGCAGGAAAAGGAAAGATCACAAACCTGACATTTTGGACTTAATTGTACAAAAAAAAATGTAAGAAAAGAACTTCATCAAACAGTGCATATAGAGATCGACTCAGATCATCTGCTAGTTACATTTTAAGCTGAACCAGTACATTTCAAGCCATAATTACATTTCAAGCCGAATCTGTTAAAAATTCTTCAAGGGCAAAATTTATCAATGGCAAGGTAAACTGGGAACTCTTCACGGATACTGAGAGCTCTTCAAGGATAAAAATGACTCCAAATTGGTACAAATACCTCTCACAGCGAAAGCAAATATCGATAAACAAATTACCCATATTACAATAACAATTAAAGAAAGTATAGGCCTCTCAACAACGCCACCAAAAACAAAAAAAAAACATTGAAAAACATATTCCAGTTATTGACATAATTCAACACCCAATCGCTTGGAAAACAAACGAAAAATATGTTAAATATCTGGGTGTATACCTAAATACCAGAGTAAAGTTCACATAATTAGCAAACTAATGGTATGTCAGACTCTTTCAAATCTACCCGCTTATCAACAGGAGATTCTCATTAAAAATTATTGCTATACAAATCGCTAATTTGGCCTTTAATTCTTTATGCATGCGTTATCTGGGGCAACGTATGGCCTACCAATGTAAACAAAATGCAAGTTCTTCAAAACAAAATATTACTAATAGCTGCGAATGCCGAATGGTACGTAACCAACCGACAACTGCACTAAGAATTCGGTCTACTAACAGTGTCAGAGTATATTAAAAAACGAGCGATCATCTTTCATCAGAGGCTAGAGCAATCTCCCAGCAATGAACATTATCAACTAGGACGCAGAAAGATACATACAAGACTAAACCGGAAACTACCTCAAGATATGTTTTAGAGTAGATTTGTCATGTTGATATTAAAACTTTTATTACAACACTGTCTTGTAGAACAATTGTAATTGTCGAGCAGACACTTCCATAAATAAAAAAAAAAATCAGTGTGTAAAGACTCCTGTGGTCTAGCATCAGCTCGATGAAACGCAACGCCCTTTCAGTTGGCTAATTCAGGTTGCAACTGGTTTGAGTAATTTACCTCATGTGTAATGTGAACAGTTTTTACTGTAATTAATAGATTGTTTTTCTGATAACACCTCACACTAGACAATTTTCTTCCATTCATTCATTCGCTCTAAAAATGGATTAATTTCATTATGCTTCAATAGAGAGTCGCAAACAGAAATTCGCTCTATCAAATTTTTCTCTGTTAGCTCATGTGCCACCCATACATCGGCTTTGCTAACCATTCCAAGTTGATGTAATTAATTGCCTTAACACTGTTAACTGCAAATTCCAAGAATTTCTCAGATCTCTGGAGTTGTTCTATCCTTATCACTTTGAATTAACGCCAATATTTTATTGTCATCAGGTAGCCCAGAACGTGATAAGATTAAAATTGTTTTCAATAAATAAGCAAACAATATCTAAAAATGTCCACTGTATTTTATTAAAATACATTTTTAGATATTAATGTTTGCTTATTTATTTAAGATGAATTTCCATCAAGTATCAGCTACTTCAGTTAAAATTTAAAACTGTTTTCATTAAACTTTCGGAACAACTTACGGTATGTGAAATCATCAACAGCACCCTCTCCGTACAGGCCATGTATTCTTTCTTGCGTCTGCGACGCATGTTTGTCTTTTCCAAAGTAAAAAAGCATCATATGCAGAAAATGTTCCTTATTTTCTGCCAACCGAACCAAAGTACCCTCTAAAATTCCTTCTGTCCATCAACATTAAAATTTATAAGCTGTGAAGTAGATAACACTTTGGTTTTGCGCTGCAATACCATTTAAAGCCATAAAGGGGCCATACCTTTGCATCGTACATACCTTTACATCGCAATTGTACATAATTTTCAAGTTCGTTTGGTAGTCAATCACTTAAGAGTTCGACCTATATGTTTTACCCGGAAAATGCATTCGAACATGGCTATAATATACATATCAACAACTTAAGATTCGTTAAAAGTATAAATAATCATAGGTTTTTACGAGGGTTGTTATTTATATACCCGAAGTTGGCAACAATGGTGTTGCTAAGTACCATCTGACATATAGATGGTAAAGTTTGACATTGTCGATTGTATACATTCTCAGAACGTTCTGTCATACGGCGCTGTTTGTGCCGTTTAGTGACTTTAAAATTTGATGTCAGTCAAAAAATGTAATTAGCTCGTGAGAATTTTCGTGCGATGATTTACTACGATTCTCTCAACAACCGTGAATCTATCAGCTCACTTCAAGTTGGCAATGAAGCGCTATCTAAAACCACTCTATATCACTGGTTTAGTGAATTCAATTGTGGTCGTCGTTCACTCACGGACGAATTTAAAGAAGGTCGTCCAAAATCGATTGTTGAGCCAGAAAATATTGATACTGTACGCGAACTGATAAAGCAAGATCGTCTTGTGACACACCGAGGTATTGAGTATAATATACAAGATTTGACATCAGCATTTAGTCGTGAGCGTTGGATTCCACATAATTTGACAATCGCTAAAAAATAGCCTCGTGTCGATTGGTGCAAAGAAATGCTCAAAAAATAAATACAACCGTGGTGCGTCAAAAGCCGTGCGTCAATGTAAAAGATTACACAGGTGACGAATCTTCGATCTGTGCGTATGAACCCGAAAGTAAACAGCAGTCGACTGTATATATATTTCAAAATGAGTCAAACCCAACAAAAATGATTCGCGAAAGAAGCACTTCAAAGTAAATGGTCCCCTGTTTTTTCGGGATAAATGGCCATGTGGCTACAGTGCCTCCAGAGAATCGTAGAATGGTAAATTCTGAATGGTACATAACCATTTGTGTGTCAGAAATTTTTGAAGAAATAAGAAAAATCAACCAGCGATGCAGGATCGTTTTTCACCATGACAATACGAACACATCGTGTTCTCACATATCAAACTGAACAACTCAATATTTAGCCGGTCAAAAGATCGAATTGATGGGTAATCCGCCGTACAGTCCTGATTTGTCACTCAATAATTTCTTCTTGTTCCCGTCCGTCAAGAATAAACTAGGTGGTCAATGATTTTTGACGCCAGAAGAAGCGAAGATTGGAAAAAGCGATTTGAAAATTGAATCAAACGTATGCAAAAGTGTATCGATCATCACGGAAAATTTGAAAAAACAGCAAAAACATTTTCAACTATAAATATTTGTTTTTATTATACCAGATACAGAAATAACAACCTTCGTATATACATATAAAAGCATTCAAATTAGAAAATGTTAGAAAACCATGGATCAGAATAAAGAAGTTTATATATATATATATATATATATATATATATATATATATATATATATATATATATATATATATATACATATACAGGATGTCCGAAAATAACGTCGAAATATTTTGGGAGGTGATGGATTTTTGGATTAAAACATAAAAAAATTTTTATAAACATACCCAAAAATTGTTTCTTAAAGGGGCTAGAACCACTTAAAGAAGAAACTCTAAACTCGAAACTCTAAAGAAGAAACTCTAAAGATGTTTTTTTCCAATATTGTCGAAATGGTTTATGCTATAGTCGTGAAACTCGGCATACTTTAATAATTTGGAATGGAAAAACGTTTTTTGTATTAATAATTGAATATTTTACTTAGGTTGTCACATACAGGGGCGTCCCCTTGATAAATTCTGCCATAACTTTTTTGTTTGTGATATTTTTTATTTTTTTAAATCAAATTATCGAATCACAGATATTTTTAGTAAAAAACGGTCCTCTTATTTCATCTCGTTAAAATAGACCGTTTTTTAGAAAACTGAATTTTTTTAAATCGATGCACGATTACATGTATATATACAAAATGCATCTTAATTATTAAGTGGGTGCCTGTCAATGTTAATTTGTGTCTTTGTTGTTTCGTAAAACTGGACCATTTACGCAAGAAAGCCTAGATTTTTAATTTTTAAACTACAAAAAGTTCCCCCTTTAAGGGACTCTAGCCCCTTTAAGAAGCAATTTTTGGGGTATGTTTATATGAACTTTTTTTATGCTTTAATCCCTAGAGTCCCCTCTATATATATATTTATCTCCTTTATGGATCAGATCTTGACGTGGTAAAGGGGTTTGAGTAAGGCAATGAAGTTTTGAGCTATGCCGTCCGCTCCTGGGTGGGCCCTGGCAGACAGATCAAGGCAGAGGCCTCAGACTAACATGATCCAAAATCTGCAAACCCGCATTGTACCAGCGTGGCAGATTCCGGTCCATACCTTCAACATGCTATTTCAATATATTTCATGACAGTATAATCTCAAACACGGCCCTCATTCCCCGGAGGCCAAGGGGCAACGTCCTGCGGCAGCGGGAAGCCCTGCCCCAAGGCAGAGGGTCCTAAGAATCACGGGGTTAGATCAGGCTGCCATTGAACTTTTGACATTGCAACGTTAAATATACGGTCAATGAAATCGGAGGTCCGATTGCAAGAACTGTTAATCGAACTTGACAACATACAATGGGATATTATTGGGCTCTGTAAAACACGAAGAAAGGGCGAAGAATTAATCAAACTGGAACCAACTGGACACGTTATTTACACTCGAGGTACGGAAAATGGCCGATATGGTGGAATTGAATTCCTCATTAATCGAAAGCTGAAGTACATAGGGATGAGGCAATTGAGGAATTTTATGATGATGTGGCCCAGCTTCTATACAAGGAGAAATGTAGATACAAAATCCTGATGGGTTATTCTAATGCCAGAATTGGAACAAGAACTGGCGAAAATGCAACTGGCCCATGTGGAACTGGTGAGCGAGATAATAGAGGTGACAGAATGGTTGATTTTGCTGAAGGATAAGGACTATATATTATGAATCGTTCTATAAAAAAAATATTAGCAGAAAATGGACATGGAAAAGTCCATCTGGGCTCACAAGTGAAATTGACTACATCAAGACCAACGATAAAACAATATTTTGTAATTGTACTGTCCTTAACAATTTTAATGTTGTAAATAACCACCAAATGGTGGGAGCAAAAGTTAGGATTAACTGTCGAATAGAACGTAAAAGAATGGTAAGATCAAATAAGGGCAAAGTGGATTCTGGGAAACTGCTGCAGATAGGAAGCAATTTTGAGATTGCTTTGTCAAACCGGTTTGCTGTGTTACAAGATCCTGAGTAAGTGGAACTCTCAGTTCAATATGAAGAAATCGCCAACAATGTACTTCAAACGGCTGCTTCAATAGCATCAGAAGGAAAGTGTCTCAAACAAAAAAAAATCTCTAGTGAGACTGTTGATTTAATGAAGAAATGCAGGCAGTTCTCATTGCCCGCCTTTTGGTAGGGTCGAGTACACTGAGCTCTGCAAGACTATAAGAAAACGTATCAGAAAGGACATGCGCCGATTCAACATGCAGCTAGTGCAAAAAACTCTGGAAGAAAACACTTTTATATATTTATATATATATATATATATATATATATATATATATATATATATATATATATATATATATACATATATATTGGGCAGAGGATTTCAATCGAGGGGTATACCGCCCGGGAAGTGCAACGGCGTGTTAAATGTGGCTGGCAGGTATTTGGCAGGCTCAACATTGTGTTTAAGAGCAGACTCCCACTTTGCCTGAAATGAAAAGTCTTCGATCAGTGCGTTCTACCCATTATGACATATGGAAGTGAAATCTGGACACTCACATCTTAATCAATTCAAGAACTTCGGATCTCACAGAGGGGAATGGAAAGATGTATGCTTGGCATTACAAGGCGAGACAGAAAGTCCTGCGCAAAGGAAAAAGTCCTGCATCAGGGAACAAACCAATGTCAACGACATCATTGGAAGAGTAAAGCGATTTAAATGGAGATGGGACGGTCATATAGCGAGACGATGGGACGACAGATGGACCAAGGCAATCCTGGAGTGGCTACCGCTTGATCACCAATGTCCGCGAAGAAGACCGAAAGCATGATGGATTGATGGCATCATTAAGTATATTGAACCAGAGTAGCATAGGAAAGCCTAGGACCGTGAAAGTTGGAAACATGCTGAAGAGGCCTTCATCCTGCAGTGGATCGACACGGGCTGACGATGATGATGATGATGATGACATATGCATAGTTTAACATACATACATATATATATATATATATATATATATATATATATATATATATATATATATATATATATATATATATATATATATATATATAACATAGTTTAATTCTCGTGATGATGCTAACATCGTAACCAAAACGCGGGTCGAGAAATTAAATACAAGTTCTTTGATATCTAGTGGTAAATCTATTCGAGTTTAGTAATCATTTAAAGTTAAACAATTTATTATTCAAATTGTCGTGTAATTTGATAAAGAACAGCGGGACATGATCAATAGGACATTTTGTAATTTAGACACGTAAGTAATGTCCTTCACTAGCTAGCAGTATCTGTTTAAAAATTAATACCTATTTATATATATAAACTGTTAAAAATAGATGCACAATTAAGCATTGCATCGTACAGTTGCATCTAAACATAAACGCCGGTAAAAATCGAATTATTGATGACCAAAGTGATAATCGATATGACTAAATATTGCAGGAAGCATACCGGAACTATTTCCAGAAAAGTGATTCCAATGATCGAAGGGCACCTTCCAGAGGGTAAATTAGTTCAGGGTTAAGTAATTTTAATTTCATTCGAGAGAATAATTAAACTGTAGCTTTCATTACGTCTTAAAACTCGAATCTGCATTGATGAATATATTATGTATCATCTTAGAAACAACTCATACTGTTGCTGACCCTAGAACCACAACGTGAAATTATTTTACACTATATGCAACGTGGCGTCTTATACCACACCATCTTAAAACGCTACGTTTCTCTTATTAGGGTAATAATTACTACTTCTTTTTTTATATAACTGTTATTTATTATTACTTATTTATTAAGAATCTTTTGGTCAAAAATTATCAATAATAATACAAGTTAATAAGTATGACAATAAAAATAAAACAATATTTCTAAAGGAATATCACAAATAATGTTCAAATGAAAAATAAACAAAAATTACATTTTTTATTATTAACTTAAAAAAAATACAATAAAAATATTTTCCTCAAAAATTAAGGTTTTATTTGCAGTCGACGCAAATACTAAGACGATGTTCTGGACATTCTTGTTTATTACAATGTTAACAAATATTCAGGCCCTTTTGATTTTTTTTGCGGACAAAAGTCACAACGACCTAAAGGTCTATCAACTCTTTATACTGCTTGCTGTATCTCACATTTTAGAATATTCTGAATAGTATTCCTTATTTCCATTAAAAGTCTATCGTTGGACATTATTTCCTTTAACTTCTGCCTCACTAGTGAAAATGCAAGTTTTTTCAGAAAATCTGAGCGTTTTGGCCTTTTATCACTAGAAATATTATATTTATAATTAATAAAAGCTTTGATACCTACAATATCAATCATGCCATAGGATATTCTCAGAGGCCAGCGGCGAGTTTTCCTAGATTCTGTTTGTGGAATGGTAATGCCAATCGAAGGTATCTATTCCACCTTTCGTTCTATTATAACTTAATAACTTCTGGTTTCTTAGATATTTCGTCAATATCAGGTTGCTTGTGCGTGGTTGACAGTAAAAGGACCGTTTTATTTTATTTGTTTTGAAACATATGAAACCATTGTACTTTTTCATCGAAGAACACAGAACAGTTAACATCCTCCCTTTTTATTTCCAATCACCGCGTTGGTATTTTTTCTTGTTTTTACGAATTGTCCCCACCATGGTTATTGTTTTTTCTCTAATAATTTTTCTGCTACCTAATAAGAGGTATTATGTGTTATCCATTTTACAATTGCAATTTGTACCCTGTATACCTTCTGTCAAACAAAAGACATATTACATATGGATAGAATATTGGCTATTCCTTTCTTGTTTCCACATATAGTTTTTTCACTGAAACTGAACACTGTTTCACTGAACACTGGAAAAAGTTTTAACATCGCACATAGTGACCAACTTTAAGCCGTCTTTATTAAGCTTGTTGGATATGTACATTTTAAGTGGACTTCTACTGCTAAATCCCAACAATCTTTCGTCTATTGTAATGAACTCAGAAGGAGTATTGTTTCCTTTGCAACGACCTTCAAAGTTGCCTTATTGTCGCAAAGTTATCGATTTTCTTTCACTCAAGAATTTTTTTCGTTTTGTTCAGAATTCAAAACGATTTTTGAATATAGTCGTTCTAAAAACTCGCGGTCCAAACACTGAAGACCATATATCGTTCAAAGGCTTTCTTGATAACGTCAGAAAGATATAAGAATTTCAATTATGTTTGTAGGCCGATATATCGTTGAGTCGTTTTGTAACGAGTATTTCTAATTTGAGTTTATTCGTTGGAATACTTGACCACTATGTCCAAAATTTCGTCCGCAAAAAAAAACAGTTCTAAATTTTTTCTATATCAATTAAATTTTTTGCGTGTTGTTTTGGCCTAGGTAAGTTTCAACACGATGTATTCCTGACTAGTTCTTGTATGTTTGGTGTAAAAACTTTGCAAATATAATTTGTGACCATATTTTGGCAAAACTTTTCTGGTTTTAGACTCGTAGTGTGTAAAAACTCATTAGGTATTTCATTTAGTTGTCCATGGACATTGCTTGAATTAAACTCATCAACTTCCACATCTTCTGCCTCTTCATAGTTATTAATCTCACTGTTGCCACTATTAATATCTAGTTCATCATCTGTTTCATTTTTAAATTCACGTATTATTTGCTTTAATTCACTTTCTTTTAACAGGCGTTTTTTTATCCGTTGTGCCAACAACAATCGTGTATTTTCAAAGGCGCAAAAAAAATCAAATCGACTTTATAGTGAATGAATATCTATAAATATGTTGAAAAGTTAATTTATTGAAACCGTGACAATTTTTTTATTTCTATAAATGTCTAAATCTAAGAAGATATGCCGGCAATACAGTATTGAGTACATAAAATGTGGATTTACGCACTCTCTTACGAATCTATCATTACCTATGTGTCTAATTTGCCAAAAAATGTTTTTAAATGAAGCCATGAAGTCTTTTAAGTAAAGATTTGTCCTATTTCCATGGACTGGAACAACTTAAAACAATATTTAAAATAGCCAACTATAACGAACATTTTTACATCGTCTTCTAAAAAAGAAGAAGATGGACTACGAACTTCATATAATATTTCATTATTGATCGCAAGAGCTAGAAAACCACACACAATTGGCGAGAAAGTAATCTTTCCGGCAGTCAATAAGGTAATAAAAACTGTTCCTCATCATAAGACACTGTCAGATTTCATTAGAAACATTCCTCTGAATTCTGATTCAGTACAAAGAAGAATAGATGAAATGTTTGAAGTCGTTGAAATATCATTTTGCGATTACAAAATTTGCAATTCTCTTATAAGAGGTTCGATTTACAAAAGAAGAAAACAATTCTTAAGAGATATTATTTGCTAAAAATTTAGAAAATGATACAAAGGGAAAATCGATATTTAATACCATGAAGGAATTTTTTCCAGACAAAGAAATTCCTATTGGTAATATTTTATCAGGTGCTACTAAAGGTGCTCCAACAATCCGTCATAAGCGTACCCGCTGTACATTGTATTATTCATCATCAGCATACATCGCTCCATTAAGTTATTAGAGCAGTCAATAAGATTAGAAGCAACTCATTGAACGCCAGATTATTTGAGCAACTTTGTAGTGAAAATGAATATTATAATCGCTTGCTGATGCACCCAGAAGTACGTGGGCTCTTAAAAGGTATTTGTCTGGATCGTTTTTTCAATCTACTTAACTCACTACTGACCTTTCTTGGAAACAAAATCGAAAAACTTCGCGAAAATTTAATTATATCCAAAAATGACATCGCTTATTTTACAGATTTACAACTGCAAGGTGATGAGTTGAATTTAATTAAAACGAAAAATGTCATAGCTGCTTCTGTGGGAAAACTTCTTGTTTTCAAACGAAATCTAAGTAGAGGTCAATACAGCCACTTTCCCACATTATCACTTGGACGATCTTCATGGTGATTGTACAGTACGATTCCAGGATATTCTTTGGCAACTGCAGATACAACAGAATCATAAAATTTAGAAGAAGAACTTGTATAACTCATAACTACCAAGAGTTCGGCTCCAAAAATCAATACCAGCTTTCAACCCTGGATTGTGAGCAATAGTACAGAAATTTTTAATTGCATTTCCTTCATCGTATTTGACAGCGTATATTCAGTGCAGTAGATAATTTACCGTCTAATAACAAGAACAGATTGCACACCAGTGAGCGTGTGATTTGCGACTGATGTTAATGAAATGTGATGAAACTCCTTCAGCCTCGTCCATTACATTGTGATAGTTCATTTTTAAATCGAATAAAACAATTTTTGACTTTGTTATCTATCACTTTTATTTTTTAAACATTGTGTGACTAGAGTTTAGTAAAATCTGTTTATCCTATGTACCTAATTTTACACTTTTAATGGAGTTAATTTTTGCTAACAATATTTTAAATAGTGGGGTATTTCGGAGATCTGTATGATCGTTTAATAACTGTCTAGACAGGTCTTTATTATATTTATAAATTTCCATCGTTTTTAAAATGTTTAATTGTGTGCTTTTTGGTGCTGTATGTAAAATTTTTAATTTGTAATCTCGGGCAATATATGTCCGGTATCTATGAAATGGTTCGCAAAATTAGAATTTTGTTTCTTTAGTAGGTGCGCAGATTTATGTTCTTTGAATCTGGTATACTAATTTCGGCCCGTTTGTCCCATATATCAGCTACTGCACTCGTTGCAACTTAACATATAAACTCCAGATTTTTTATATTAGGATGGTTTATATTTGGACTAGGGGGTTTTAAACACTATTCGCAAATTATGTTTGCTCAAAGAGCCAGCTATTTGTTTTGAAATTGGACCGAAATATAATTTCTTTTTCATTAAAGCCGTTATTTTGTGCTATTAGTTTTATTTTTTGCAGTTCTATTTTTCGATTATTTTCGGATAATGGAATTGTGAAAGCGCGGTGGATCATAGACTTATATGCTGCATATTTATGTGTAATGGTTTGGATTGATTATTTTGTAATTGTTATATCTGAGTATGTGGGGTTTCTGTAGATATTAAATTCTGTTATATTATTTTGTTTGGATATTGAAAGGTCCCGAAACCTTTTTTGAAAGGTTTTACTTTGTTCTTTTTCAGATGTAAATTTTTATTTTTGGATGGATTATATTTAAATGCTTTTGTTTCTTCTATTTTTCTGTCATTTCCAGTATAATAAACCAAAATGTCGTCTACATATCTATCCGTTTTTTTTTCCTTTATTTCTTATTAATTTTGTATTTATTTTTAAATGTTTAATAAATAGTTTACTAGATTTGATGGTATTTTTAATTCATTTATACTTTGTGATTATGTGCAACAATATTTTAACGATCCAGTTTTAATAGTCGATAGTTCAAAAAAGTTTGTAAATATCTGTCTTATAACGTTCACCATTAGCAGTAACATGATTTCCATCATGGTCTTCAGAAAACAAAAATCCTGTCACTCTTTTAAAGCACAAAAACCGCACCACACAGTGACTTTTCGAGAATAAAGAGCTTCTGAATCCTGAATCAGTTGAGGATTTCTATCGGTTCAAATCCTGCAAATATGTTTGTCCACAAACCCATTATGCTAAAAGTGCGTTTCGCCGGAAAATATTTTTGAAGTTATACTTCTTATGGCGCGTTTGGGAGAATAGATTAGAGTAAAGTTTTAGCGGGGGACGAAGTTGAGCGCGCCGATGTAACACATAATTTATATTCTTTCTAAAATTATAACATAGTTTATATTTACAATATATATATATATATATATATATATATATATATATATATATATATATATATATATATATATATATATATATATATATATATATATATATACATTTCTATTAACCTGTATTTCAAAAACTAATATGTAATTTGATTTTTTGTAGTATTTACTTTGGTCTATTGGCCATTTGCTCATTTAAAATTTGGTTCAATGCATACTAAAGTTATTTTATTAATTACGCCAGAGAAGTTTTACTCTTTACGTGCGTACATAAGTACAAATACGCTTTTCTTCCAAATACGCTTTCCCTCAAAGTGGATGTCATCGTATATTTTCATGCTGAATTGACACAATATACTGAACATAGCACTTAATGAATGATATTTACATTACAGTGTTGCTGCTATTACGTTTCAAAGTTCTAACACTCTTATTGGAAAACTCTTTGCTATACAATGGACATATTTTGGCATTATTACTTTATGGTAGCTCTCATTTTGATTTTTTCCATTTTTTTAACACGGAATAGATTAACATTAATAACTAAAAACGAATCTTGTATCGAAAAAAATATATTTTTATAAAAGTATAATACTTATGTCTAATGAAGAAATGTCCCTCAGCCACAACAATTATAAGTATTTCTGACACAATTAAAAGAATAGGAAATAAATACAACATAAGAACGACATTTAAAACAAAAAATACTCTTAGATCTCTATTAACAAAGACTAAACCAAACAATATACAACAAAATACCAAAAATGTGGTTTATAAAATTCCCTACCCTGTGGCAAATTTTATATAGGTGAGACATCTAGACCGTTAGATGTTGTCTAGAATCTAGACATCTAGAATTTGTCTACACGCATGAGAATCGGGTCATAAAATCAATTGGAATAATTCCAAAACGGTATTAAAAGAATCGGTAACAAAATACAGAAGATTAAAAGAAACCGCTATAATTAATTTAAATAAAAATAACTGTATTGCTATGCCTTCGGTAGATTTAAATTCAATATGGTTCCCGATTCTAAAGAATACAATTAAAAACATTTAAATATTTGAATACACAATCAGTACAATAAACAATCACACAGTAAACATTACCTATATATATTTTTTGGTAGTATGTCACTGTCATGAAAATCCATTGTTGTCAATGTAAGTATCGTTGACATACAAAAAAATATATTTACTTTCAATCGTTACTTTATATATTACAAATTAATATAATTTATTTTTTAGTTCAGTTTTGAAAACGGGGGGAGATTACCCTCCGAAACGTTAACGTTAAAAGTTTGTAAATTTTTTATATCATTTTTATGTCTTTAAAATTTTGTTCGTTAGGCAAATTTATTATAAAAAAGAATCACTGAGAAATTTGTCTCCGTTTGGTTTTTTGTTTTTACCCAGTGATTCTTTCTTTAAATAAGAACAGGTATTTTTGATATTTTTTGAGTTTTAGACAGTGGCGAAAAACCCAAATAAAGGAGAAAAAATATATGAACACGCCACAATCATTCAGACATTACTTAACAACTATGAGTGTTATCTTCTGAGTTAATTATATACTACGTTAAAGTAAATATACTGAATATTTCCAGTATGAGTTCTGGAAGTATGAAATCCACCAAGTTTTCGAATAACTGAACTTTTTAAGGTCGACCTAAACTTTTCCCCGTTTGAAAATTAAAAAAAATGTACTTTTCATTGCCTTCCTTCTCGTTATCTTAAATGCCATAATTCCCATTCGAATAATCTTCTTATGGCTCTAGTTAGAAGCTCGAGTTTGATCCTGGATAAGGAGTCCATCGGATAACGAAATTAATTTTCTGAAATTGGATACGGTATACTTTCCGCAATATTTTTCATCACAATCATACTACTATGATCAAAAATTAAAGTGATTTTTTTTTAATAAAACACAAAGAATTACTCCTAATTTATTTTGTCACCTTCAGTGTGTTTCCATTTCACTGTATTACACTTATTCCAACGTTTTCCTTCAAACCAGTCAGCAAACTCTCCTAAATTGCTCCAGTACTACTCTATATTTACTGATTGACAAGTTGGAAGAAGTTTTTTATAATGCAACGTCACATAATGTTGATTAAACGACACTTATATATGTCGTGCCCTCACTAAGGAAGATACTGAAATGTAGACATTATAATTTTTGTCAATTAATTTAACGTTAACAACAGATCCACTTATTTCAAGTCAACAAATATAAACTTTTTTGAGGAAACTATAATGAAAATAGGTATATATGAAGTATTTTGTAGTCTTAAATCCGAAAATGATACGCTAATTATTGTACCACGTACAGTTTAAATATTACAGTGGATCGAGACGACATAGTTTTACAATCCAATATTTATTTAATATTACTAACATTACTGAGGATTATATGAATAAAAAATATATTACATGAGATCTCATACAGCGACAATAACTTTCACTATTTCCTCTTGTGTTCTGTGGCATCATCTAATTTTAAAAAACCGAATGGGTTTTCAGATATGGGTTCCGGCGTCCCTGGTATCTTGCTTCCATCGTCCTGATGCCCTGGTGAAACCTCTTTCCTCGTTCATAGCTTACTGTACCCAAATTTTCCGGAAAAAATCCAAATGAGAGTGTAAAATATGTATTTTTAAGGGCATGGCATTTAAGGCATTACCTTAGTATTTCATAATATATTTCATTGTATATGAGGTAGTATAGTCATGTTTCTTGTTTTCCAGAAATCCTCTCACTACACATACTTTCAAGCGGCCAATTCCTTTTCATTGATTTTTTTTTGAAAACGAAAATCACCTAGAAGTTTCCTTATTTAAGGTCCAGTAAATATGTCTTCTTTTAGTTTTGCATTACTTAATTGAGGAAATATTTCTATTAGGTACTTGAAACTATTATCTTCTTCATCCGTGGCTGTGATAAAGTTTTTCATTATTTCAAGCTTAATATGGAGAGGCGGAAGAGCCCAACTTTTATCTTGATCTCCAATTTGGCTTTAAAATATAATAGATAACTTTTTTGACTCCGTCGGATATAGATCTAGCTTGTGACTTTAAAATAAATCGCCCGCTTATATAATAAAACTTATTCGCTGGACTTTTGCAATATCAACGATTAAAACTTGCAGTTTTATATAAACTGGATTTAAATACTTGATTCTACTGTAAACAAGATCGAAACATACTAAACTATAGCAAACAATAAAACTGCCCTTAAAGGTAGAATACTGTGGAAATACCCTCTCTACGGTCTTGTGATAATTCCTACATTGTCCAGTCCAAAGTCAGGCACAAATGATTTCAATGAGGTCGTGATATAAAGGAGGAGCAGATACTTGAAAATGGGATGTGCTAGGAAATGTCTGTGAAA
Organism: Cosmopolites sordidus; assembly: GCA_031761425.1. Classification (NCBI taxonomy): domain Eukaryota; kingdom Metazoa; phylum Arthropoda; class Insecta; order Coleoptera; family Curculionidae; genus Cosmopolites; species Cosmopolites sordidus. The sequence goes on from JARFXV010001281.1 coordinate 28,897, forward strand.
AGGTGTTTTAATAACAACCTAAATGAAACGAAAAAGAACATTGTCATCAATGTTACAAAAATAATGTCGACCTGTATTATTATAAATAGGCGTTTGGGTCATTCATTTAAACTCTCCTTTGATAACAGGTTGCTTCCTTACAAGGGCTCTCATCAAACCTGTATGTAAATATTGAAATATTTCAAAGATTGCAATCAAAAATTTTCATACCATTGCCGTTGTCCTGTGGTATCTTTCAAACAATATAATCTACTGTGACTTCAATATTGGAAACAGTTCTAGAAGATCAATTCTTCTATTGGAACCTTTGGTGTGAAACACTAAACTTGAAGAGATTTACCACTAAACACCAAATCACTTTTTTGAATTTCTCGACGCACGTTTCGCTAACCATGTTAGCATCATCAGGAGATGATTTAATCTGGAATTAAACTGAATCCCGAATATTGGGTCATCTCCTGACGGCAACACAGACCTACAAGATTTTTTTTTGGTGCCTAAGATTTTAGAACTTATATAGAACTATATAAAACAGTTATATTTGGAGCGCTTAGCAAATTAAATCATATCCTGATGATGATAACATGGTTAGCGAAACGTGCGTCGAGAAGTTCAAAAAGTGATTTGGTGGCAGTGGTTCTTCAAGTTTAGTTCTGGAAAAAATAAAGAACTACAGTACTAGACGTAAAGACAAAGCAAAAATTCATCCAAATTACCTTGGTGTCAATCTATTGGACAATTCTTGCAAAATTACGCCTTTAAAGAGAACAAAACATCTAGATCAACCATTGTCCGTACACTGTAATATATAAAGCAACTTTGTAGTCTCTGAAGCAACTATTAATATTAAAACATCAAGCCTAAATTTGGAGAAGAAATGTTTTATTGGCATTGTCATAATGGAAGATAAGAGCAGAGAAAATAATAAAAAAGTTTGTACAGTGTAAAAAAAAGAGTACCCTAATATGTATAACTATATATAGAGTATGTCGAAAAAATAACGTAACTTTAAAAATTTAAAGAAAACTACTAGCGTCATCTGTTGAAACACTATATATAATCGGAAAACTATATGTTTCATCTATAAAATGAGACTGCCATTATTGGAATCGATCGTCGGATTGTCAAGTTATAGTGCTTAAAGTGACAGTATCTTTTGTCACCTCGTCACAAAAGCACGATGAATAAAAGGGCTAATATTAAATTTTGTTTCAAGCCTTGTAAAACTTTTACACAATCATTTAAATTGATAAAAAAGTTTATAATGATGATTGCTTGCCACTTACACGTGTGTTCGATTGGTATAAGCGATTCCAAGACGGCCGTGATGTTTCAGAAGGCGACCCAAAGCCAGGCCTGCCAAAAAATAAAAATCACTGTCAGTTGGCGAAAACAGTGCGTGAATTGATCGCCTACGATTGAATTCGACTGTGAGATGGATAGTTGAGGAATTAAGTTCGACCAGAAATATGACTCAGGAAATTTTGATAAAGAATTTAAACAAATGGAAGTTCTGTGCTCGAATTTTTGGCGAAAACATAAGTCTGTGTGCTTCAGCATCCTCCGTATTTGCCTGATTTATCTTCATGCGACTACTTCCTGTTCCCGAAACTCATACTGGCCATGAAATGAACAGCTTATGATAGTATTACACCAGTCCAAGAAGCCGTGATGACGGTCACTGAGACGATTCCGAAAAGCAATATAACAAATCTATGTTATCATTGGTTGAATGTGCTCAGCAATGTATTGATGCGGTAAGGATGTATTTTGAATCAAAATAAATAATTTAAAAAAAAAAATAAAAATAAAATATACAATACAAAACAAATTAAAAGAGAGATTTTTTAACAATATTAAGAATCATTATCAGATTTGGGCAATGGCTTTAAATAATTTAATACATATTTTTGTCATCTAATTTCTTGATGGATCGTACAGTTGATTCAGTGGCATTAAAAAAAAACCTGATATGGATCCATACGACTCGCCGAGGCGTAAATGGTCAAGCATTTCTATTTTTACCTTAAGCGGCAACATGACTTTTTTCCACATTGAAAATAATTTTCATGAAAAACCATAGCATCACGCGAAACCCGGTGGCGACTTACTTGTTAAGGAACTATTATGTGTACCGAAAAGTTCTGTCCGTTCCGGTTACAAGTTTCAACAAGTATGCGCATATTCATTTGACGCATATTTGGGTCTGTCTCTTTTTATCAGTGAATGTATACATGCTGATCTAGTAAATGAACTAAAACGAGTTTGCTATATGCTACATAAGCGTGTAGAAATTTATTGAAAGTATAGGGTAAAGGTACAGTTTCTGGCAGAACATGCAGAAGATGGTTAGAAACATTTGAAATAGGTAATTTCGAACTTTCTTATAAGCCACGCTCTGGGCGACCAACTTTGATCGACAACGATATTGTCAAAATCATGTTAGAGGAAAATTCTTTGTTGACAACATCGCATATTGCGGAAAGGCTTGATTCAACTCAACAAACCATTTCGAACCATATTCGGAAACTAGTATTGGTGTGAAAATATTTGAGATGGGTGCCACATGAGTTAAGCGAGAAGATTTTTAATGATCGAGTCATCCCATGCACAAGCATCATATGTTTGCACGGAACAAAATTGAACTCTTCTTGGACCGGATGATAACTGGGGAGAAAAGTGGGTTATCTATGAAAACATCGTAAGGAAAAGGGCATATTGTGAATCCGGAAAACCTTCCCCTCCACCTCTAAACCGAAGTTGGGCCTGAGTAAGACAATGTAATGTAGATGGTGGGACATTCAGGGACCAATAAATTTAGAGCTGTTGAAACTGAACGAAAAGCTAAATTTGGAGATGTACCGTCAGCAATTGAATAATTTAAATAAGCACTTCAAAAAAAAGAGGCCGGTAATGTTTAATAGGGAGGACATCATACATTATGCTTCATGAAAATGCCAAGTCACATACTGCTTTGGGGATTCATCAAAAATTCGTAGAGCTAGGCTGGGAAATGGTGTTGCATCCACCATACTATCCGGACCTAACAACATGCGATTATCACTTGTTTCAGCCTTTACAATTTTTTTTGTAGGGCAAAAAATTCAAAAAAGAAGAAGATATCAGACAAGCACTGGTTCAATTTTTAGTCTCTAGGGATAAGGTACTATAAAAAATGGGATACACAAATTGTCATAACGCTGACAAGAAGTTATAAATAGTCCGGAAAGTATATTATTCAATAACGTTTATTTCAGGTATAAAAATTTATTTTTTTGTTCTAAAAACGAACTGAACTTTTCAGTAGACCTAATATATATTTATTTATTTATTTCAAGAATAAACAATCTAATTTGCATTGAATTATAATTGTATAAACCTTTTTTTTTTAATTCGAATTGGCACCACATCAGCCAAAAATGGAAATAGCAACATCACTTTGACTGAGATGATCTCCACAACTTGGGTATTGGCGACAAAAATTACTCCAGCGTGTGTATTTAAAGTCCATTTTAAACCAAAATTGCCTCATGTACGCAAATATCACGATATGCTTCTTATTTGCGGAGAAGCCGTTACAAACTAGATAGAAATATACCACGAATTTTTCAGCCTGTTCGGGAAAATCGGTTGGAATAGTGCCAGGCTTGCATAGACTCTAATGGTGAACATTTTCAACGTTACTATAATTTAATAAATCAATGGTGTTACGGTGTGAAAAATTAGTGCTAGCAATTCCAACTTTGACATTAAACGACATTAATGTGTAAGTTTTTCTATTTTTTTGTAAAAATCAAATAAAATTTATGATGAAACGTATGACTATAACTATATTCCATTTTATTTTCGATTAATATCTTAAGAGGACTATGATACAAAACAAAAAAAAGAATTTTCCTAACAAATGGCCACGTTGCTAGTTGTTAGGAAAACATGATAATGTTTTCCGCGGAAATGTTTGCATTTTGGATAAAGTTAAAAAAAAATGTTCAGAAAAAATTGTTCAAAATAATGTAAGAAATCGTTGGTAAAGTTAAAGAAAGTTATTTTCTTTACACTCTGTATACATATACGGTAATTCCACCGTTACTTTGAAAAAAACTAACTGGCACCATTTCTAAATTAATAGTAAGATTATTCAAGAGCCTGAATATATTGCTCTTTTGAATATTGTTAATTTATATTTGTTTCAATTAATTCTAAATTGAGGGAACTAGTTTGCATTTTGATTCATTGCAGTATATTTTCTTAGTGTTTGATTTATTGGCATCCTATAGAAATCGTATTGCAATAGCGCTACGACGGAATATAATTCTGAACGGTCTGTAAGCGAGCTACAATAGTTAAACAGTCTCGTAATAAATTAATTCACTTGGGATAATAAATTTGGGAGCTTAAGTAATTCACTGAGTGAAGGGACAAAATTTACTGTAATGGATGGGGCTGAGAATTTATAACGAGCCCGGCTTTTTTAAGTGGCTGCCTGATGGAATATAGAACAATGATTTAATCGCTTTTAAAAACCATCCACTTCCCCAACAATCCTGAATCGTAAATGCTCGATAAAATATATTTAATAACTAAATAGGAGTGCATTTTAATCTGTTTTATATGTGAGGAAAAAGTATATTATAATGTGCAGTGATTCTACGTCCTAACAGTACCGATAAATCTTTTCAAATTTGTCCCCGATATGGTGGTGATATTTACGTTCAACAAATTTTATCTTCTTCTCGTTTTCTCGGTTATTATGACTAATTTCTCTTATTTCCGTTCTTGCCTGATCTCTCTTGAAATGACGCTGGCCAGCATTCGTACTATGTATTTAGTGGTCTTCATCAATAGCCCTCAGTGGCAACCAAACTCTAGCTTTTCTGTTTTGGTACTTTTTCAACGTTTTGAGCTCATTCGTTCCATATGGTCCCTCCATTTTGGATTTTGAAGAAAACATTTGTTTGTCATAAATGGAAAAATCACATTTAAGTTTTATAACAAAACTATTTTTACTTTAGTTATTTTTTCCTTATAATTAAAAAGTTATATCAAATTAAAAATAAATTATAAACCGAGTACCGATGACGCGCCGACAGTTTCCGTAAAAACCCGAACGTGTGTGACGTCACAATGTTTATTTACCCTCAACATTACAGACAGCTGATTGGAGTGTTTAAGTTTTTAATCAACTCTTTCTTGTTATTATCATCAGTATATTGATAAATTTATTGAAAATGTCAAATGTATTTTAATGAATACTACAAAAAATAACTCTCGAAATGATGCTTTTAAATTTGCCACGAGATGTTAACGTCGAAATCATTGGTTCCAAGCAGAACGACGTATTAATCCTAAAATATTTTTTTTTACAACCACCTGTCACCAAATATATACAAAATATTATTATTTATAACATTATATCAATTTTATGTGAGTATATATTACCTGTTGAAACTACACAATCGTGATATTGAGTGTCTAGAAGTTTTTTTAGTTTTTCATTAATAATTACAGTAACTCTATAAGCTTTACTCAGAAATTTATGTTCTGGATATACGCATCCTTCGTGCAAATATAATTTTTGTGACTAAATTGGACATAACGTTTAATCTTGTCACTGCAACTTTCGCGTGATACCCACAAATAATTTAATTATATTTAATAGAAATATTTTGTTTCTTATTGACATTTACATTAATATTTTTTAAAAACTCAAATTGATACTTTAGCACTTCGAATTTCAGCAGAATTAAACCGAATGTTAGTTTAGAAAAATCTCTGATCATAAAACTATTCCCACCAGGTCTATTATCAGAATTGGTCTTTATGAATCTTTTGTCAGACATTACTGAATTAAATTAATAACCAACATTTTTTTTGCACTAAACTTCAATCATTTTAAAAGTATATACCCACGTAAAAACCGTTGATAGTACTTATTTGAAAACACTTTAACATAATGACGTCACAACCATTGCTGCCAATCGTGGCGCTTTCGTAATCACGTGATTTTATTTTAAATTTTAATTCATTTATAATTAATTGCAAACAAAGTTTTTCGCATCGATTATTAATATTATTTATGATAAAATTTTAATATAAAGTAAAAAATAGACAATTATTTTTTTATTAAAAAGCTCAATTCCTTGTCTTGCAATCCTCAAATTCCTCAGTTAACCTCTGGTTATTCTATCTCTGGTACTACTTTAGCTTTTTCGTAGTGTTCTAATTTCCATTGTTTCTTAGATCAACGAAATAAATTTCTCTGTCACGGTGACCACATAGAAATTCTCATAACCATGTCACAAAACAACTCAAAAGGCACAAAAGAGACAACAAAAGTGACGTCCAGTTTGTCTTTTTCTCTCTTTTATACCTCTTCGAGAGGCATGGACGATAAGTTGGAGGTTTGGCTTTTACTTTAACTTAAGTTATATTAAGGAACACAATGATTCATTATGCCAATCACTTAATATTAGGAAATTACACTTTCAACGATAATTTCAAAATGTTACATGACGAAAATATATCTAAAAAACTAAATCTCTTAGAGAGCCTAGCAATTAATAAAAGGAAAAATTTATGTGAAAAATTTGAATGACTTAACACCCAGCCAAGTTTATATCTATTTAGTCTGGTTCAGTCCCAAATAACTGATCAAAGTACAAATGCTACCACCACTCAGAGCAACTTGAATCAAGAAGAGCAGCGGCGCATAATTCTAATAGAAGTTGTTGTACATGAAAGTGAAGAGCCATCAACATCAAGTGCAACACAACAATCATTATCACGTTCGACAAGTTTTTTGCTCAGTTTTGTTTAGAGTTGGATTAGTTAGATCAGCAACACGTTTGAAAATGTCTGACCGCGGGCACAAGCCAGTGAAAAGCACTATTCTTACTTCACCAGGAAAGGTCGCCGTGAACAAAGCGAAGAAAAAAGAAAACAGTACAATGAAGTGATAACAATCGACATAAGAGACACCAGCCAAAAAGCGAAGCCAAACGAGTCCGAAGACTGCCAAACCAGTGCGAAAGTCGTCATCGTTGTCATTGTCGGATGTTAATTTTTGTTTGATTTGTATGAGAACTTAACTCGCGGTAATTCCATTGAATATAACAAATGCCAGCGACTCTTTCATATGAAGTGTATAAATATGACTCGCAGCTACTATAATACCTGCCAAAATTGCGACTTTGATGACTAGCATGTATTTGATTATCTTTATTCTGTTTTTCATGGCCTTTTAAATAAATATTCATTTTATTTGACTTTTTGAACCCTTTTGTGCATTTCTACAGCTGTTCCAACCTAGGGACTACATTTTTTTGCCAAAATTTACGCGTTCCAAAAATTGACGGTAACTTTTTTATTACTGAAGCTATGAAATAGTTTTCTTCAACAAAAAGTGTAGCCAAGGACATTACCTTTCCAACGGTATATAAAACTTCGAGAATAATGTATGTATATATTTTTCTTTTTTTGGGTTTTTCGCCACGATCTAAAACTCAAAAAATGTCAATAATATATGTTCTTATGTAAATAAAGAATCACTAGGTAAAAAACCAAAAAACCAAACGGAGACAAGTGATTGTCTCCAGACATTTCTCAGTGATTCTTTTTCTGTAATAAATTTGCCTAACGATCAAAATTTGAGAAAATACAAAAATTTTGTAAAATGACTACAAACTTTTAAACGTTAAGGTTTCGACAGGTCTTCCCCTCCCGTTTTCAAAACGAATCTAAAAAATAAATTATATTAATTTTTATATGTATTAAAAACATAGAAAATAAATATATTTTGTGTATGGTAATGATGATTACATTAACAATAATAGTTTTTAATGATAGTGACATACTACCAAAAAATATATATAAGTGAGGTTTACTGAATGATAATTGTGTACCGAAATACTTAAACGTTCTTAATTGTATTCTTTAAAATCGGGAACCATATTGTATTTAAATCTACCAAAGGTTTATCACTACAGTTATTATTATTTAAATTAATTATAGCGGTTTCTTTTAATCTTCCATATTTTGTTACCGATTGTTTTAATATTGTTTTCTAAGAAGGTTTTTATGTTCTTTTACATTATAGTTATTTGTTACATTCGCAGGGCATTTTATAAACCACATATTTGGTATTCTGTTGTGTGTTGTTTGGTTTGGTATTGGTTAATATAGATCTAAAGGTATTTTTTGTTTTAAATGTCGTTCTTATGTTGTATTTATTTCCTACTCTTTTAATTGTGTCAGAAATACCGCGGATGTAAGGAATTGTAAGGTTAATTGTTTGAGAGTTATTATTATTATTATTGTTATTAGTAAGTTATCTGTTTTGTCTAGTATCAAAAGTTTTAAAACATTTATCTATGAAATTTTTTGGGTAATTGTTTGTTATTGAAATATCTTTGATGTAATTTGTTTCTTTTTGTAGTGTATCACTGTCAGTACAAATAAGTTTTGCTCTGTCATAAAACTTTTAATTATTCCTATTTAGAAATGAAATTGAGATACCTTTCTGTGTTTGTAGGTTTTCTGTAAACTGTAGTTTTTAATGTGTTGAGTTTTGTTATTAAAGTGTATTGCCTCTCCGTCTCTAAAGTAAATTTAATTGTAGGCTCTCGAGAATTTATATCTTGTAAAAAACTATTTAGATCATCAATGCTATGTTGCCATATAGCAATAATATTATTAACGTATCTAATCCATATTATTGGCTTTTTAATAGATTTACTTCATATGCCAATCTCGAGTTCCTCCATAAAGATATTACTCCTCAAAGGAGAAAAGAGCCCATTGCCATTCCGAAATTTTGTTGATAATAATCACTTTTTAATTGAAAATATATGGCTTTTAAACATAAAGTTAATAATTCCAAAATTGTATTTATGTTTAGTTTAGTGCGGTCTTTTTATGTTGTGTCATATTCTAATCTCTTTCTAATTATTAAAAGTGATTTTTCAACTTGTACGTTAGTAAATAAACTAAATAACTATATTAACACGCCACAATTATTATACAGACAATACTAATAATTTATGTAGTCGAATGATATCGCAAAAAAAACAAAACCTGTCCCAACCTATGGGCGTCTCCCTTACCAATGTTTCGATTCACGACATAAAAACTACTCGACTTTTTTTATCAACCATGTTCATCCATTGGGTGTATACATTTCCACTTTAATTTTTAATAAGCAACAAACTGGATTTTATGTAAAACTGAAAAAGAACTTGATATAAATAGAAATGCAGTAAACACAATTCAACAACCACTCTTAATTAAAACACTAAAAATAAAACTGATTTTGTTTGTCGTAAACTGACGACAAAATATCGCCGTGCAGAAAAACATGAAATTAAAAATGCGGTAGCGTTTTTCGGTCGAGATTTAACTCGCCATATAGAGTTTCGGAAAATGCAACCTACACAACATGGCCATTATAGTCCTCTGTTGATGATATAACCTAGTGCAAGGGAAATTTAGATAAAATGAAAAAGTATCCGGAATGGCAGCCGTGTATCAGCCCAAAGCCTTTGATTAAACTGCAAAGTTTAATGGCTTTTTGTGAATTTGATATAAAATTATGAAATATTAAATGAATCCATCTTTACGAGAGAGGGTCTTTCGTGTCAGATCGGTGATATAATGTGTAGATTATTTCTATACCCAAACCGTAAAGTAATATTCGATGGATGAAATGGATTTTTGAAATCAATTGTTTCAGCTTCTGATTATAGTGTAATGCTATCTTGTTGATACAATATGTCATTTAATCCAGAAATATTCCTCTTTCTATTAAAAGTGCTAAAATGCTACAAATTGAAGCACCGAATCTTTTTATTTAACTTTTCGATATAATTTCAGTAACTATATAAGCATCATCAAGAGATGATTCAATCTGGAATTAAACTGAATCCAGAATATTGAGTCATCTCCTGACGGCAACACAGACCTACAAGATTTTCTTTTTTGGTGCCTAAGATTTTAGAACTTATATAGAACTATAAAGAACAACTATATTTGGGGTGCTAAATCTGTATATGTAATCAGTTTTCCTGTGTCTACTCTACAATTTTAGATACATCCACTTATTTATCAATACTTTTTTTAATTCAATAGATTCAAGTATGGGTGTTCTAAAATTATTATATTTATAAGGATTGGTTCATTTATGTTTTCCCTATTGTCATTTTGTCGTTCAGTTAATTCCAGGAAAATCCACTAAGCATATGGCATAAGAATTGCCTTTCCAGTAACTAAAGTGACCTTCAACTCTTGAACTACAGTTGAGGTTAGTTTGTGAATTCTCGTCGTGTAGGGTAGATCGAAGTTGGCTTAGCATAATATTTGTGTTTAGGAAAGAATTGTTATAAAGTTAGCCTATAACGTATTGTGTAATAGATTGTTGTATTTGTAGTGAGGCATAGAAATAAAATGAGTTCAAGTGTGTTTATGTGTTTTACTACATACATGGGTAATAAATGTTAAAAGAAAACAGAAAAACTATTAGTAACTTTGTAAAGAGAGCTTATCTTGGATACTTAATCCTGGGATACTTAACCTGGGCATCGCATCTGGTCTGTAAAACTTTTACATAATTAATCTAAAATTCGAGAATAAGTCTAAAATTCCACATACCAATAGTTTGGAAAGAAAAAGAAGAAAGAACAAAAAATCACTTTAATGACTGTTATTTCTGCCTAGTAAATATTACTGAAATCAATCGAAACAGCAGTAGCAAGTGGTCTTACCCTGATTTAGTATCTTCAAGACGCCCGGTCCCTATGCAGAGGAAGTGCAGATTCCAACGTTTGACCAGTTGCAGAGTTCTGTGACGATGAGTGTTGTCTCTCTGATCACCCTTCTGTTACCAATGAAGGTGACAATGATTAGAGGGAATGTCATCAGTTCCTCACCATTTCAACCAGAATGAGTTAAATGACCTTACCAGAGAACTCAACCTATCATAAGAAGCTGCATTATTGGCTTCGGGGTTGAACAACAAAAATTTACTGGAACAAGAAACTAAAATTACCTTTTACAGTACAAGAAAAATGGGTCTGCTACAATTGTTCTCTCAAGAAGACAATCTTGTATTTTGTCACGAAATTGGATGACTCCAAGAGAAATTCTTTTTTTCTCTTCCTACAGGCTCTTCCTGAATATTTGCCAGATGAGTGGCACCTATTTATCGACAGCTCAAAGCGAAGTTTGAAATGTGTCCTTCTACACGATGGGAACTAATATGGTTCAATAACAATTGCTCACTCAACGAAAATGGTAAAATAATATGACACCATACCTTTGGTCTTGGAGGAAATATAGTATCATGAACATTAATGGGTGATTTGTGTGGACTTTATCCTTGGACAGCAAAGTGGCCACACAAAATATCCTTGCTTGCTGTGCCTTTGGGATAGCAGAGACAAAACACCCCACTAGATTAGAAAATAGTGGCCTAACAGAGAAAACATTTACATTGGGCAAAAGAATGTATTTAACGAACCCTTAGTTGGACTGGGAAACTGGGCCGAATGAAGCAGTTTATAAAGGCTTTTGATAAAAATTGGTCATGCTTTGCATATATAGGAAAAAATGCTCAAAAAATTGAGTGCGGAAAAAATTAAAGCAGGAATATTTGACGGCCTACATATAAGATAACTTATTAAAAGTCCTGCCTTCGTAAATTCGATGAATGGGGCTGAGCGAAAAGCCTGGACTTCATTTGTTGCAGTTGTCTGAAATGTTCTGGGAAAACGCAAAGCTGAAAACTATGTTGAACTGGCAAACAAGATGCTCAAGAGTTTCAGATTCCTTCGGTGTAACATGAGTATTAAGGTGCACTATTTACATAACCGCTTATGCCATTTTTGTTAAAATTTAGGAGACACCAGTGAGGAACAAGGTAAAAGATTTCACCAAGATATTAAAACTATGGAGGACCGCTACTGAGGAGGATGGGATATGCACATGATTCTTTTTTACTGTAGTTCTTAAATGTATGTATTAGAAGTTTTGCATGTTATTTTAAAAAACATTGCATTGAATATAATTTTATATTCTAAAATGAGTACGAAATACTATAATTTAATCTTAATCAATGCGTAGCAAAAATACGACGTTCTCTAATGGCGGACTAGGACTCCGCAGCGACCACTGATCCAAAACTGAGCTTGACTACTGGAAGGTTAAATAAACCAAAGTATATGTACGACGATACGGGAATAACTTGCAACAATCAACCATATTCAACCAACCAACAATCTACCATATCTATTCTAATTCGATCCATGTCTCTCTCGAAGATCACTGAATAATATTGGCATATACACAAAAATTTTAATATTCATTCAATAAATAATGGAATTGAGAACATGAAGAAGAATATCTTAATAATTCAATTGAGACATCTTGCTGTTTCGAGTAATTAAAAACTAAGTTTCTTAGTGTTTTCTCTCAAAATTCGTCCAATTTTGCTTGCCTTTTACTTAAGTATTCAGCTCACTCAATCTCATCTTGGTTTTATCTCTCACATCATTTTCCCATGTTCTTTTCAACTTTCATTTTTTTAGTTCGTTTTCATTAATTTTAATACATTCTTCTTAGGAAATATTTGTATCTTTCATTATAATTTTTCCGCTTAGTTAAATTTTGTTTACGATATGTCACTATCATTGTAGTTTGTATTTGTTCTCAATTTATATCCATTTTCTCATTTCATTCTACATTCATCGGTTTCAATTTCTGAAATTAAGAGTACAACGTTTCCATTACACATATTTGCATTAACCTACGTGGTATTTCTTTAACCACTTGTTGCATTGCTTAAATAATTCACGTAATATCACGTTAAATAATCGAATGCTAATTAAGTAGGAGTAGTTGAAGGACATGACTTGGCTGATTCGATAGGTCAAGGATTGCGACAGGTCGATAAGAGAAAGATAAGAGTTAATAAACATGGAGCGTTATACGATACAGCAACGTCTTTATTGTTAAACATTACTATCAGAATGGTGAAAGTTTGGTTGCTACGATTCTTAAAGTACTCCCGATTTTCGGTAGACATAATGTTCCAGATTTATCAACTGTGAAAAGAACAATCGAAAAATTCGAGAGTACTGGTTCAGTTATTTATATGAAACACACGACATGAGCTCATAGTGGCCGTTCAGAAAAAAAACATGACAGCAGTTCGTAAAAGTGTGGCTGAGAGTCTAGGGTCATAGATTCGTCATCGTGCACAAGAATTGGACTTACAGTATTCTCACTAAAGATTTGTATCTTCATGCTTACAAAGTTCAATTGACTCGGCAACTTCTAAATGACCACCCAAGCACTGAAGCCGGAAATTGAACGCTGTATCAACGAAATACCGCCACATTTATGCAAAATTGTTATTAAAAATTTCGTTAGAAGGGTACACGTGTGCCATCAAATCGTGACGGCCATTTACTGGATCTGGACATACAACATTTGAAAATGTCTACAATAAATTAATAAATATGTCAATACTTTCTACTGTAAACCATGTTTTATTTAGAATTAACATCTTGCAGTCTTATTGTAACGCCCTTGCATTTCAGTGATATCACTTTCTGTTGCTTATAATGTTGGCTTCAGTCTCATTAGTTTCTCGATTTAGACAATTACTTATTTTTATTTCTTAAACTGAATGAACAAAAACGTCCGTCGAAATGTTATAAAAATAAATTGTTTGAAATGATCCAGATGTTAGGCATAATAATTTCTGAGCACTCTTCCAATGCATTCGTTTAATCTCAGAGAAGAAAATTAAATATTAATTTGCCTGCTTCTTTATCAGGTTTCATAACAAAGTAAGATATTTATTTGAATGACTATTTGACTATTATAATAATATATTCCGAAGTCAGAGAGTTTCTAATGGAACTGAACCTAAATAAACTGGCAAATTGAGTAAAATGAGCTGAGCTAAAACTAAATAAATTTGGAACGTCTTTCAGTAATGCCACTTTTCTAATCAACCTTACGAAAAGTTCCTTATACCATATACAAGGCCATATACAAGGTGATCCAAAAGAAAGTTTGTTTTTGATATAGCGATATAAATAAAATAGAGACATCCATAAAAAAAAAACCTTTATTAATTATTGAAATATTCATTTTAGGAAATCACTTTTTAAAAATAATGTCATCCAAATGTAATCATTATGTTCTTTTAACTGCACCAAAGAACCCGGTTTATTGACGTAAACTTTCGACTTTAGATAGCCCCACAAAAAAAGTCTATAATGCTCAAATCCGGACTATATAGACGCCAATTTGCGTCACCTCTTCTGGAGATCAATTTGTTTGGGAAAATTTTACGAACTCGAACGAGACGTGTTGGAAGTCTACAGACTTCCAACGTTGGGTTTTCAGCAGAACGTTGCTGCGTTCTGCTGAAAGAATATTCTTTGATTATAATCAGCAAAGTTTTGCACTTCAGGTACCGTGAAATGGGATGACTTTGCCCAATTCTGAATTTTATACCGTTCTTGTTTCATAAAATGTTGTATTTTCTGGAAATCGTATGATCTATGCTACAAGTAGCAATAAGGACAATACAACAATAATGTTGTTTTTTTGCTCATTAAAAAAATAATGTAAAAAAATAAACAACTGGGTGGGCAAAGTTAGTTGCCTATATCTTTGCCCACCTATGTCTTTGCCCACCCTCTTATTTTATTGATAAAGCAAAGCCACCCCCATTTAAAAGCGTAATTACGCAAACCACATTTTGAGAAATATATATATCAACCAATTTTGTTGGTTACAAAGAATTATATAGGCAGTTTAACATATTTATTTATAAAAAATACAAATTTATTCAACTACATTTTTGTCATTTGTGCGAAGGCAACTAACTGAAAATTCGTCGCTGCTTTCATAGATGTCTATAATTTTGGCCACATAGTGTTTGTAAAATATTTTTTTGCCTGTGCCAAATTTTTCAATAACGTAATCATCGATGATAAGTTTATCTGGATTCACTTGCATATTTATTTTAAAACCTGAAAAACTTTCTGCACCGTCTGAGCTGTTATATAAAGACATATGTTCATCCTCTGAGTCGCTGCTGTCGTCAGAGTATATTTCAAGATGCTGTGCCTTTCTCTTCTGGGGCCCAGAATGTGAAATATCCTTGCTGCAACCAGCTGTAGGTTCAGGATATTCTATAGATACATTTTTTTTTCTTGCTTACTTTTAGAACAGAAAAAACTTTTAGAAGGAAACAGGTTTTCCTGTGGGAATAGCAATTTTCTTTTGGCGGTCTTTGGTGGGAAAATCCTTATCTCCTTTTCTGCAAGCTTGCAGATAATTGAGGAGTGTTTCGCTCACTACCCTTGGAGTTTCATCATGAGCTTGCGAAGGCGCACCCAGTATTTTTTTCAACACCTCTTGGCGGTTCACTGGAACAATGCCACACGTCTTAAAGCCTGACTTGATGCTTTCAGCAATTCTGGGCTTCATCTCTTCTAATAATCTTTTTAGTAGTCTTGGGAAAACCGACTTTTCCAAGCTTACACTGTGTGGATTTTTCATTTTGTAACCTGTTAAAATGGTTCTCCAAATTCTTTTGATAGGAGCGAAACAAGCCACATCTAAGGGCTGGCAAAGATGGGTGGCATTCGCAGGCAGAAATACAAATTTTATATCTAGCTCTTCACAACGCTGTATAACTTTTGTGCTAAGGTGGGACCTCAGATTATCCCCAATAATACATTTAGAACCTTTCAATTTTCTTGCCCACGGGACAATAATTTGTAAGAACCATTCCTCAAAATTTGGCCCATCAAACCACCCTGACGTGGTTCTCCCGTACCTTGTGTCGCTGGGGCCGGCTTCAATCCATGTTCTCCATAAGTGATCCGCCTTATATACGACGTAAACAGGTAGCACTTCTCCAATAGCAGACACCGCAAACATTACTGATATGCAGCCTTTGGTGGAGTTGATGTTCCTTTCAGGGTACTTAAAACCTCTTCTAAAGACCATCTTCTTCGATCCGGAATCATTCGAGAAGTTGGTTTCATCAAAGTTAAGAATGTTCTGCGTTGGAATATTTTCTAAAGACCTCTCCAGATGATCAAAATAAGATGATATATGTCCTCTTCCAACCGCTGCTCTTGCTCTTTTTACATTCTGACATTTCCTAACGGCGAGTTCGTCTAGATGTCGGTTTAAAAAATTCCTATACCACATGTCCCCAGGACGATTATCTTTAAATTGTTGAACAACACGTCCCAGGGTACCAAGATATTTTTTTTACAATTAATCTGATATCAAAGGAATCCAGCGGCATACCCCAATCGGCGCACGTTAAGATCTGATGCAAAATAGTTTTTTCTTCTTCTATCGAAAATATCGTTTGTCCACCAAAATTTTTTGAATGTCGCTGTGCTATCTTATTGTCCAGTGTTTTCCTAGGAATTTTGTATTGAAGTCTGCAACTGCTTGAGCGAGCATATCGTCAGAATAATTCCGATACTGGCGTACTCCTAATTTCTTCTTCTAAATCCTGGGCATCTTTCTGAAACAAAATGTCTAGCTTTAATGTATTTTACAAATGCGAACAATTGGTCGGGCAAAGCTACTATCTGTAATCAACGCGTTCTGTTGACGGGGGTGACTTTGCCCACCACATTTTTAACCTCAAAAATTGTTTTATAGATATATTATATACCATCATTATCCTAAATAGTATAATGAACTTTTACTAAGTACTTACCTCAGTATATCGTAGTTAACTGTTGGAGCCAAGTGGAAGTTTGAAACACACAAAATAGGCGTAAAAATAGGCTTGGCTTAAAGACACTCTAATTGCCACTTGCAACTGACGACAAGAGCTCACGCGACGTTAGAGACGCGGTATACCCCCCCACAATAATTGCCAAGTGACACATACCATGTTGCGTTCAAGTAGTGGCTACGGATACATTTAACGTATCTTCGGGCGTAATTGGGCAAAGTCGGCCCAAAAGGCAAAGTCACCCCATTTAACGGTACCTAAAAAATTGTCCAAAATTTCCACATAACGCTCTGAATTCACAATAACTGTGCGACCCCTGCCGTCTTTAAAAAATTGCAGTCTATACAGGGACTTTAGGCGAATTCAGGGGTTTTTGATGCTTATATTTCGGGTTCGTTGCACTCCAGTAATGACAGTTCTGCTTATTTATATGACAGTTAAAATGAAAATGAGCCTCAAATAATGGTTTTTGTAAAATTCTCGCACAGCCAACATACGGTCTGCTCCCGAGAAACGCTCCATAACGACTAAATTCCTACAGGCGGGGCTATCGATTGACATGCGCCTCGCGCCCCTCACAGATGTTGCGTTTGCGTAGTAAGCCAATAAAATAAAAACTTTCTTATGGAACTGTTATAAAATAAAGCTTCATTTTAATTGAATTTATGACATTTTCCGGTAAAGCCTTTTCGTCCAGCAAGCGGCTATTTAATGAACCAAAATAAATATTAATACCGTAAAATATGACTCTGTAAACATCCGCGAAAATACCGATTTCGTTCCAATGAAAATTGACATTTCTGCATTCCACTGCGAGGAAAATAAATCGAACTAGTTTAATATTTACCTCGAAACAAATTTATATTTAAATTTTTATGAAAGATCGGTTCGGTTTATAGTTAGAAAAAATATTTTTCTATGTTAGGTGTTAGATATAGTTTCAATTTGGGTTTTGTAAGATTGGTTGAGATTGTTCTAGGTGTCACATATTTAAATATATTTACAATTAGCACAATTATCTACTTATTGGTATTGGTAGGTATTGGTATATAGAATAGAATAACTGAGCCTGTAGTAAAATACTAAAGTCAAAGACATTTACCACTAAACACCAAATCGCTTTATTTTAACTTCTAGACACACGTTTCGCTAACCATATTACCACCATCAAGAGATGATTTAACCTAATTTCAAAACTAAACTTTGTTGTATTTATATGACAATTGTACCTAATGAAACGTGTAACAGATCAGGAATCGCAACCACACACCTACTTTTTGAAGAGGTTTGCGGTATCTATGATTAGTCCATTTAGTGGAATCTTCTCCATTCTTTCCTATCTCTGGCTTATTGCTTCCTCGCAAATAAATCCGTCGCTAGGTTTTCAGCTATTGAGTTATTCCACTTTATCTTTGATCTTTATCTTTCTATCTTTCCGTACACACAAATTCAACACTTTTTTCACTATCTGTTCACTATTTTCACTATCTGACAAGTTGTTCACACCATTGGAACTGGTTTGTCTCAATAAATACTGATATCGCTCTTGGATGTCTTTAGAAATTTTCTTTAGCTTTAGTCGCATTATCGATTCCATTTATTAGATCTCATTCTCAAATCCAATGGGCTATTTTTACATTGTACAACTTGATAATAAAACTTTTCAACAGTTTGAAACAATCATCACCACCGTCTTATTCTTGACGGTATGCTATATAGCGGTGCTCTGAAGAGTATGAACATCGAGAGATGAAACGTATGTCATCCAGTGGAAGGGATTCAACTGGATGGCATATGTTGGGGGTGGGTCGGGCTCGTTCCCGGTCATGCAACCAACGAAGAAAATATATATATATTCTAAACAGATTTCAACTGTACTTAAATCCTGTACTTAAATCCAGTAGTTTTATCGATATTCACCATTTTATAAAAAATATCAGAGTAAAACTCTATTTTGCATTGTAATATATAATTTATTTTTTGATGTAGGATCATCATTTGGAATGATGAAATAAAAAAAAATCAAAACATCATATCTCAATTTTTGAAATGAAAGGTCTAATATTTTATCATTTTACAATAGTTCTAAGACAAAATACTTATATTCTTCTTAACCATGACATGAACCTGTCATAATTTTCGAGATTTTTACATTTTTGTTTTGAATCTTTCGTTTTTAATGGAATTCACCTTAGACGTTTTAGTAATAACGTCATAAAATTCAATTCAAATGGCAAATATTGTTCTATTATAGCTTATAAACAGTTTTATATGATACAGAAAAAGAGATTGTACATCTGTCATAATTAAACATCTATCGAAAAGAAATGTGAATATCCAATTACAACTTAAAGCATGCAGAAGGCCTAGATGCACTAGACAATTATCGCGTAGAAACAAAAGAATAAAACGGTCAATTATTGTCTATCAACTTGTGTAGAACGGTGCTTCTTAGAACAGAAAGAAATAAGAAGAAAGAAATGTAATAAAAATTAATTGTTCTAGAGAGGAATTGATATACACGATCTAGATTTTGGGCGCAGGTGATCAAAATTATTTTTTAGTAAGTAGAATTTAGGACACACTGTATAAATAAAATTAATTTAAATGGACCATGCATTATCTATCAATTATCACTATATCAATCGATATCGCAGTATTGACACACCCTCCTGACCCGAGTGGCAGAGGAAAGCCCAGGACCGTGAAGGTTGGAAGCATGCTGAAGAGGCCTTCATCCTGCAGTGGATCGATGCGGGCTGATGATGATGATGATATATCTATATATATATATATATATATATATATATATATATATATATATATATATATATATATATATATATATATATATATATATATATATATATATATATATATATATATATATATATATATATATATATATATATATATCTGAAAAAAAATAATTAAGCGGGCTCGTGGAGAAGGATCTTAAAAACAAAGAATATACACCCGCACTCCACGTTGGTGCTTTGTCGTTTCCCCATCTGCCATCCAAAGCGCCAGCATGCGTCTCTCAAGACCGGTTTCTAGCCTTAGGCCATCATCAGCTGGGCTCAAGCCGAACGCCCGGATAGCGGATGTAGAGAACGACTAATGCCATGACCATATAAATCGGCCATGTCGAATGGTGGCTGCAATCACATGCAGCACTGCCATCCTGTGGTAAATGACCGCGACAGATAAACTGTGCGACACCATTCGTAGCGCATCTAACCTCGGGTAAGTACCAGGTCTAATCAAAAAATCATTAAGCGGGCTCGTGGAGAAGGACATTAAAACCACAGAAAATACACCCGCGTTTCACGTTGGTGCTTTGTCGTTCCCCCATCTGCCATCCAAGACTAGCTAATGGCAGCTTAAGGCTAGAAACTGGTCCTGGAAGACGCTTGCTGGCGCTTTGGATGGCGGAAGGCGGGTGTATTTTCGTTGTATGGCCGATTTATATGATCATGGCTTTAGTCGTTCCCTTCATCCGCTCTCCGGGCGTTTAGTTTGAGCTCAGCTGATGATGTCTTAAGGCTATAAATCGGCCCTGGGAGACGCTTGCTGACGCTTTGGATGGTGGATGGGGGAACGACAAAGTACCAACGTAGAGCGCGGTTGTATTTTCTTTGTTTTTAATATGTTTCTCCACGAGTCCGCTTAATTATTTTTTGATCAGACCTGGTACTTACCCGAAGTTAGACGGGCCGTTTATCTGTCGTGGTCATTTACCACAAGATGGCAGTGCTGCATGTGATTGCAGCCACCATTAAACATGGCCGATTTATATTCCCTTCATTCGCTCTCCGGTCGTTCAGCTTGAGCCTAGCTGATGATGGCTTAAGGCTAGAAACCGGTCTTGGAAGATGCTTGCTGGCGCTTTGGATGGCGGATGAGGGAACGTCAAATCACCAACGTGGAGCGCGAGTGTAATTTCTTTGTTTTTATTATATATTTTTGGGATATTCCGTCAATTATTAATAAATTATATATTTTTTTATTATTTTAACGTTTCGGTTTATTTTAAAACCATCCTCTATTCAACAATTCAACTATATCTTAATGAATAATCCATTTATTAATTTTTTTTTACATGAAATATGACATTTTTTTTAAGTTAAGCCGATAAACCTCAGTCTATTCTGAATTAAACGGTTTTATCGTTATTAATAAATACGCAAGTCGCAATCTCAGATAACGGAAGAGATGATGCACCTGACTCGGTGCCACAAAAAATCGCAGAGATTCTGGAAATTAAACTTTTTGGTAAATGGAATTGTGATGATGTGTCAAATATGTTGTCTCTAAGATTATATGATTATATAGATATATGAAAGATTATTAAGATAATAAGATAATCTCTAAGATTATATAGATATATGAAAAGACTGCTAAATATTTAGCATTCAAAATTTTTAAAAATGTCATATTTCATGTAAAAAAATATATTCCAACAGTTCCAATAGTTTTCCTATTTTTGAAACACTTTGGAACAATCATCACCCCCTTCTTATTCACCTTCTTTTTGAAAATCTTTTCTAGCTAAGTTTAACTTAGCTTTAAATTAATTTAATTTTATTTAATTAATTTAATTTTATTTAATTAATTTAATTTTATTTAATTAATTTAATTTTATTTAATTAATTTAATTTTATTTAATTAATTTAATTTTATTTAATTAATTTAATTTTATTTAATTAATTTAATTTTATTTAATTAATTTACTTTTATTTAATTAATTTAATCTTATTTAATTAATTTAATTTTTTAATCATTTTATATGATTATTTTAAAGAATACCTGATTCAAATCAAGCGCCTGGTACGCCAGTACTTTTTTTCTCGAATTTGAGCGTATTGTCAGACCAACGACGTGTACGACTCTAACAATACACATACGTCTCTAATTTAGAATGTTTTACACTTTTACAATCAAACAGCGATGCTTAACTGATGCAAAAAACAAAATATATAGTTTTATTTGCTTTTTAATTAGTAGAAAAAACTTTGTTATATGGGAAAAACCTGAAAAATACTCTTTTTTTCTGAATAATAGTATTAATAAATCTTTCTAAACGGCTTACCTACTTGCCGAGCAAACACAATTTTCGTGGTCTAAGAGATTTAACAAATTAACATAAATAATGAACGGTACAGAGAGCCGAAGTTGAGCTGAAGCGGCGTGAAATTTTTATAATAAATGGTACGTATTAAGCCGGGCAAAACATTTTAGATGACCGATTTCATTTTCGAGGATTAACTTGTTAGAAGCTGGCGAATTAAATGTTGATTTATGATGGTGGAAATTATGTCTTTTGTTGCTGAGCATTAATCCCTATTTTTTTGCGTTTCCTCTTCTATACAAAATATTTAGCTTCTCAAATTAGGGCTTTAGTATTACTTAGGTTTTAAAATATAGATTTTTGGCTGGATTATATAATTGTCTCATACTATCTTTATTTTTAAACATAATCCCTCATCGATTCCTATCCGCACTTAATAATTATCTACAAGTGTCAATAGAAGCAATATACGACAGAGTTATTTAGTGAGCTTTAGAGTAAGCAGAGATGCTACAAAAAGTTTCTGCATTAAAACTGGATGAAAAGGAACACGCAACCAATGAGGGACTCACGAGACCATAAGTAACTAACATATTGAGCGGAGAGAAAGAGCACTTAAAACAAGATATATATATATATATATATATATATATATATATATATATATATATATATATATATATATATATATATATATATATATATATATATATATATATATATATATATATATATATATATATATATATATATATATATATATATATATATATATATATATATATATATATATATATATATATATATATATATATATATATATATATATATATATATTATTAGGTGCGTGTAGAATATTTTCGAGTATTCTTTCTAATCCTCCACACCTCTCTCATCCTCTCTCCGTGGATTCTCTTTCTCTCCTCCGTCCACTTTGTCCCTGATCTCCTCGAAACTTCGCTCTCTGATGCAACGTTCCACATATGTATTTTGTGTCTGTACGTTCTTCTATCCTCAATCTCTGTCGGACCCATTTGTGCCTTTCCCAGATCAGCTCTGACTTGTGCGATCCATGGTACTGTTGACTTGACTCCTTGTATGTATGTTGGACATTCTCTCTGTGGTCTTTCTAGAATGTAGTCTGTATCCTTCCTCTGTCAGTTTTGGGCCGAGAATTTTCTTCATAATTTTGCGATCTTCTTTTAGTATGTTTTCTATGCCGCTTTTTGTATGGAGTGTAAGTGTCCCGCTTGCGTATAGTACCTCTGGTTTGATTACTGTATTGAAGTGTCTTATTTTTGCGTGTGTGGATAGGCATTTCTTATTGTAGATATTGTGTGTCTTGCCGTATGCCCTCTTCATCTTCTGCAATCGAGTCTTCTGTGCCATCTTCTCTCCTCCTGTGGGTTCGAGGATCTCGCCCAGGTATTTGAAGTGAGTGACCATATTTATTCTGCCGTATTTGGTGTTCAAATTTTGGACATTTAATTTTGAGCAGAAGAATTCGGTTTTTTGAAAGGATATTTGTAGGCCAACTTTCTCTGCACATTGCTTGAGGACTTCGATCTGTTTAGTTGCCCTTTTTTCATTGTCTGCGAGTATGGCTAGGTTGTCCGCGAAGGCTAGGCATGATATTTCTATGTTGTTTTTGGTTCGTCCGAGTCGTTTTGGTTTCCAGTGTCCTTGATTTTTTAGTTCCTTTTCCCATTCCTTTATGACTTTGTCCAGGACCAGGTTGAAGAGGAGTGGGGATAACCCATCTCCTTGGCGTACTCCGGTTTTAATCAGGAAGGGTTCGGAAATTTCTCCCATAAATTTCACTTTAGAAATTGCGTCGGTCAGTGTCTGCTTGATCAATCGTAGTGTTTTGGGGTTGAGTTCTTGTTCTTCTAGGATGTTGAACAGAGATTTTCGGTCAATGCAGTCGTATGCTTTCTTGAAGTCAACGAACGTGCAGATGATATATATATATATATATATATATATATATATATATATATATATATATATATATATATATATATATATATATATATATATATATATTAGACATTTTCAAAAAAATCGACTATTTTTTTTTTAAAGGTATCAACATTGTTAGAAGTGACGAAAAAAATACTGTAAAAGTTAGAGCCTTTAATATTAATATTAAGAGGGGCCGCATCGCAAATTTCAATTTCCCATTTAAATAATATAGCAATGTTTTTATTTAAATTTTGGAATTTTATAGCTCTTCAGCCGAAAATTACTATTGAAAGATTACTACACTTCTTTGTAGGAAATTCAGCGTTTTTCAAAAAAGAGTTCTTATAAATTTTCGATAAATTAACTTTTTCAAAAGTTATTCGAGGCTAAAGTTGAATGCATAATAAATTTTTATATTTTTTCAATTCTTCGACGAAACAATGTTATCGAAAAATATTATTCAATCTTTTTTGTAGATCATTCCATTTCCTATAAATTTTCATTAATACATTTTTGGAAACTCCGTAAAGATCGCGAGTTATTTGAATTGAAAGGTGAATTTTTCTAAATAATCCCATTTTTATTGTTTATAATTGATTATAAAATTAAAATTATTCAATTTTTCAACTGAAAATTATTTACTTATTATATTTGACTTACTTTTAGAAAAGGTTGCGCTTATTCAAAGTGAAAAATGCTGATTTACTATACCTATTTTTTGTTAATATTTGTTAATGATTTTTAATTTGATGATTCAATCGAAATCAGCTATTTTTACGAATCGAGATGTTTTCAAAATATAGTAAATATATATTATCCGGGAATTAAAAAATAATCTTTTAAATTTCCGAATATATTTGCAAAAGACTGGTACTCCTCACTCGCAATAATGAATACTTAACAATACATTAACATTACTCGAATTAAAAAAGCTCGGCAAGTTTGTGATTCTTGGAACAAGAACAACGGTGCAGCGCATAAAATCGTAGTAGAAAGGGACGCCTTTGAAGGGATATTTAATCTATACGGATAGTAGTGTCATATAAATCACATAATACAAATTAAATTTTTTTTGGTTTTTTGTTTTGTTCGACTCGCCCTTGAAATCATTTCGTAGAAATAAGTAAAGTAAATCCGTATTTTTTAACTTAAATAATAAGCCTATTATTTTAACATTTAATTTTAGATATAATAAGTAATTTTCAGTAGAAAAATTAAATAATTTTAATTATATAATTAATAATAAACAATCAAATTCGAGTATTTAGAAAAATTTCAAATTCAATTGAAATAACTCACGGTCCTTAAGGGGTTTCAAAAAATGTATTAACGAAAATCTATAGGAAATGGAATAATTTACAAAAAATATCGATTAACATTTTTCGATAAAATTGAGAGTTTAGTCGAAAAATTGAAAAAATGTAAAAAATTATTATGCATTCAACTTTAGGCTCGAATAACTTTTGAAAAAGTAAATTTATCGAAAATTTATAAGATATATTTTTTGAAGAACGTTCAGTTTCCTATAAAGACGTGTAATAGTCTTTCAACAAAAATTCCGCTGAAGAGCTATAAAACTCCAAAATTTAAATAAAAAAATTCCTATGTTATTTAAATGGGAAATTGAAATTTGCGATGCTGCACTTTTTAATATTAATATTAAGAGCTCTAACTTTGCTCTAAAGAGCTCTAGATCCCGCTATCCCAATACGTAGACAGAGAAGACAAATTCGACGGGACATGCATAAAAACTGGTTGAAAGTGATATGAACCAGAAAAAACTTCAGCATGAATGGGAAGAAATCATGCTCGAGACGGAAAAAGGCGAGGGAGGAAATTGGAAGATCACTGTTATCCATAGGGAAACGCTGTGAGAATTTACATTGACTTATCATTAGTTGGGCAATTGTTAAGTCGTATCTGCAAGTTCTTCCAAATCTCATCTCCCATCATGATAACGGTAGATCATAGGAACGTTCGTTGCGAAACGCTAAACTCTAAAATTATATCATTAAACTCCAAACTACTTTATTTATTAGTTATATTACGCGTATTATTATATATATAAACGCGTATTTCACTAACCAAATCACTCTCCAAATTTAGTGTCAATAGAAAATGTACCAGAGAGTATTGCTCAAACTCGTAAGAATAAATAAGTTTACAAAAAATCATTTATATAAAATTTGCATGCCATTTCCTAAGCCAGCCCAAACATTTACTGAAAATCTGTGCTGAAAATGGGTTCTTTTCACAGCATGCGGATTTTCTACTGCCCAAATGTGGTTACCCAAAATTTAAACTAGCCATCTTATTTTGAAAGCTATGTTCGATTGTTTCCTTTGTCAGTGGGACAGCAGGGCCAGAGAGCATCATTATGTAAGAAAAGAATAGAATATTCGGAACGAGTACATTCCGGGCAAAATGAACATTAAGTCGTTGTCGACTTAATGTTCATTTTACCAAAGTCGGTGGTAGATTCAAAGTCGTTGGTAGATTTAAAAACATTATTATACCCCCTTTACACATTAAATTGGGACATGGCACTAACCGTTCAAATATGGTTGTTATGAAAGTTATTTACTCCATTTTTTGTAAATGTGACTTCGTAGGTAGCCAAAATAAATTTGGTAAAATTTTTATTTCTGTTGTATTGCTGTAAAAACCATTGACAAAATTCAACTCTTCTGGGATAATCTCCGGGTTGTAACGTTTGTACCCGTTGTTAATGATAGGGATAAAAGTGTTCTTGTCGTACAGATTTCCACATTTTACTATGACTAGAGATGTCCGGATCGGATCTGATCCGACTCCCAGATTCGGATCTTTTAAAAGAGCCGAATGAACCGGTTCTTAAAATTACGATACAGGGATCTCGGATCCCAGACGGCTCGCGGATCCCAGCCGGTTCTCGGATCCCAGACGGTTCTCGGTTCTGTTGGAACTTAGATAAGGACAAGGATAGAAAGGTTATGTTCTATAACGCGGATAATATGGCTTGTACCTTGTGGTGTGTGTTGCCTGCGTCCATCCGCACCTATCGCATAGAAAAAGATAGTAGTAGTCGGGTCGGACGGATCTCGGGTCTCGGGTCTTTTTTAGATCCGTTGATCTGTGAACCGTGAGACAAAAGATCCGTGGGGAAAGGATCCGTGGATCCGTAATGTAAAATAAACCGTTCGAAGTCGCCGTACCTCATAAAATTTGCAATCTACTATTGTTTTATGTACCTAATATATAAATATATAGAATAATACACATAATAATTAAATATATTAATTTATTTTACAATTACATTAATTTATAACAATTACATTTATTTATTTAGCGTATGGCTCACATGGATTTATGTAATGTCTGAATGATTGTGGCGTGTTCATATATTTTTTCTCCGTTATTTGGAGATTATGGATTTATGTATATAATATACTTAAAATATATTACATAAATAGATTAAATCGTAAAATACAAAAAGTTATAAATTATAAAATAAACTATAAAAATATATAAAATATAAAAAATATGCAGAAAACATAAAGATACAAAATATATAAAATAAAATTCAACATCAGGTAAGACACATCACAATAAGTACATCAAATTTTAAAATTAATTTTTTAAAATTAAAATTTTTAAACAATTACATATTTACATGTAAAAATATGATTTAATTTATCTTTTTAGTTTTCAATCGACTTCTTTTTTCTGTCACAATTTGACTGTTTTACTGAAAGTTTTACTGAAAATTCTTTCACATAGCACTGAAGTAGACATAAGACAGAGCCTTTTTTGCACAAATTCATGTAGTCTTGGATAAATATTTATTCTTTGAAATCACCATATTAAGGGGTCCTCGTGTCGATCGATTAAGGGCTCATTTAAATATTTTTCTATTTCATTAATAGCTGCAGACGTAGGGTTTCTAGAACTTTTTACATCTATTACTTTGTTTTCAAAATGTTTCCATATGAGAGAGTGAATTATTGTTTTTTGATGTCAATGATATACCGAAAACTTTTAATAATTCATACGAAAAATAATTCATATACGGGCGTACTATTGTCAATCGTAAAATATTTGTTTATCTGTCTATGCAACTAACTTATGCAACCAGTTATACGAGAAACAGTGGGATCCAAGATTTGGAACCGGTGATCCGACTCTCCAAAAAGATCCGTATTTCCCATCACTAACTATGACCAACTTCAACTTGATCTAGTTGATAGACCTAGTGCTCGTTGTTGGCTCGTTTTCGACAATTTCTAAAATTTCTTCCTCGATCTCTTCCTTTCGCTTGAAAAGTCTTCCAGCGTGGCCTCCTCGTTGTGCCTTAGAGTACCCTGTGACGCAGAATTTTGTAACTAAATGTACAAACATCCGCAGAGCCGGATAACTTCTTAAAGAAAACCTTTCCGAGTACAAACGGCATGCTGCTACTGCATTTCTTTGGCACTCCCCTTAAGTTAAAATGGTGTCCACTAGTTTATTGTTTTATAAACGTATGACATTTTAATCGCAGACCAAGTACTCAAAATTTAAACATGGATTATTAAGCAATTATTACCACTGGTCAAATCGAACATAACACTCAAAAGAAATGTCGTACAAGAATACAAAAAAACTAGTCATATCCAGTATCAGCAGTAAACAAATACTTTATGTGTATTCAACGCACAGTTCGAGAACATCAAAAAAATTAAATTTTGTAACTGTTAATAACTCCTTTATTTTGCAACTTTGATATAAGTTCTACAATCTGTTAAAATAAATGACTCAACTTTGAAGAGACAGCATGTCGGAAATATAACGGAACTTTTTAAATTTAAAGAAAACTACTAGCGCCATCTGGTTAAACAATATATAATCATAAATCTGCATGTCTCCTCTATAAAACGTGATCATCGATTAGACTCGATCAACTGATTGTTAAGTTATAGCGCTTAAAAGGACAATAGTTTTTGTGACAATATCATCACAAAACACGATGGAACAAAGAGCTAATGTTAAATTTTCTTACAAGCTAAGTAAAAGTTTTACAGAAATTTTTGATTTGATGAAAAAAGTGTATAGTCATGATTTCTTATCCCGTGCCACGTATGCTTGGATGCTTTGGAAGACCCAAAGCCACCAAACCAAAAAATGCCGATGATTTGGTGGTAAAAATGCGTGAAATAATCACCTACGATGCGAATTCGACTGTGAGATGGATAGCGTAGGAACTTAATACAACCAGAGACACGATTCACGAGATTTTCATAAAGGATTTAAGCAAACGGAAAGTCTGTGCTCCAGGACGTCGATGTTTGAGACTTTTTAGCGAAAAAACAATTCTTCTCTTTCAATATACTCTGTATTCGCCTGATTTATCTCCGTGTAACTATTTCTTATTCCCGAAATTGAAATTGGTCACGAAACGAAAATTTTCTCTTAGTGTTACACATGTTCAAGAAGTCGTGACGAGGGTCATTGACGCAATTCCTAAAAACAAAGTTACAAAAATCTATGCTAGCATTAGTTGAACATGGTGAGCAGTGTATTCACGCGGAAGGAATGTATTTTTAATAAAAAGAATTAATTTTAAAGTCATATCTAATGGTTTATTTTAATTTAAAAAGTTCCGACATACTGCGTATATAAATATAAATATATCAATAAATAAATATATGTCATAAAATATTTAGATATGAAAAGTTGAAACAAAGGAAAGGAAAGGATTTACGGTTAAAGGTGCATCAGCATCTAAGGCTATTTAGCGACTGGACCTACAGCTTAACGTGGGCTCCGAACCACGGTTATCAGCTATCGACAAATCCAGGCCAGCACCCCCCTCAGGCTGTGAATTCTTGGTTATGTGCCTACCCATAAGTCTATCAAGAAGACTACCGACTGGCGAGTGACCAACGTAGAACACTTCTCAGAAGGCATCCGGCCTTTAACTGGCGTGACCGAGGGGTAATTCGTTGTCGGTCTTTACACTCTTGCCTAGAAACAATCACAGACATTTAGGTGTGGATATGTGTGTGTGTGTGTGTGTATGTGAGTGTATAAATGTGTGTGTGTGTGTAGGGTAGAAAGTAAGACGGACAGAAGTATTAAAGAAAAACACCCATCCGAGCGCTGGAATGGAACCAGCTACCTTTGGATTGCCAGGCAGGCGACTAACCCACCAGACCACTGCGGCCGGGAAAAGTTAAAACAGAAGAAGGAATAGTCTCTTACAGAAACAAGACAAAGAGTCCTGAATACATGATAATACCAGATAGTGGAGATTGTAATTTAGTAGAGTTTTACAGGTTTAAATTTGAATTTTCAATCGGATAATATGTCTCAATCATAATCTATATTAGATCATGCCCTTAAGTAACACAAAACTATAAAGTTTTCTACAATTTTTTTTAATATGTCAAAAAATATAGAGTTTCCTTATTAGGTTTCTTATAATAAACCCTCACCTGCACTTGACGTGGGTGCTGGGATGCTGTACGTCGGTAAGTCTCTGAAGCTTGAGTCCGACTCTGATTCGGCCTGACGGCTATAAGGCTAGAAATCAGTCTCGCAAGTACTTGCTGGGGACAGGAGGGCGGCTGAAGGAAAGGATAGAGACTGCTTCACGTTAATATTTTCAAATTTAATCTCAAAGTGATTTTGAATAAATATTTTTATCGATATAGATATAGTATTGAGATATTGTATATAAATATATATATATATATATATATATATATATATATATATATATATATATATATATATATATATATATATATATATATAATATTTCAACATATTGAAATACCATGTTGAAGGTGACATCGTTAAGTATATTGGACCCGAGTAGCAGAGGAAAGCCCAGGACCGTGAAAGTTGGAAGCATGCTGAAGAAGCCTTCATCCTGCAGTGAATCGATACAGGCTGATGATGATGATGATGATGATGGCGAAACGTCTGCACGTTCCCAACAAACGGGACACAAACGATCGGATGTACTCCCGGACTAATAGTCTAGCATATATATATATATATATATATATATATATATATATATATATATATATATATATATATATATATATATATATATATATATATATAGAGAGAGAGAGAGAGAGAGAGAGAGAGAGCTAGATAGAGATATTGTATATAAAAGATATATACAATATCTCCTTAATTTGCTAGAGCAATTTTCAAATTCTTTCTTCAAATATTTGAACTAATATTTTTATTCATAACATGATATACCCATCCGCATATTTTATGAGTATATCCGAAACATATTGTAATTTGTCAGAAAATTCGAAGACATATTACTAAGATATTCATTTTAACATTAAATTGGAAGGAGATATTTTTTCGGTATTGTCTGTTTTCAGGCTTTATGAGGCTTTTTAACCAAGGCCTCTCAGCTTTAAATCCACTTCTTGATGTTTGTTGTTTGGCATAAATTATCATAAAAAGTCGAATAGCTCGAAATTTTTGCACAGAAATGTCTTCTATAGTAATAAAAGGAATAAAATCTGCCGGTGTTTTTTTAGAAAAAATATGTCTAATTTATAGCAATAACATGCTTTTTTATTTTTGAATGAATGATTTCAAAGTACTTGGAGAACTAGTGCTTAAGCATAAACAATCAAGTGTTTCTTGAATCACATCTAATCACTGCAGTTTTTTGTTTTGAAAATTCCACAACGGAAAAACCAACTGATAATAAAGTGATGCAGAAGTAAGTCAGTTTCATGACACTAAATTTAAAAAAATAACACCTAGACACTAAACACCAAACGCACACTAAAATTACACCTCATTGAACGCGAGATCCTCTCAAAAAGACTCAAAAAAATTATGGAAACGCAAGCTAAATTTTATTGATATAGATTCATATATATCCAATCTTGTTCTTCTCGGTAACTCTGCGCATTTGAAAAACAATCCATAAGGACAATCAACAAGAAATTGTACATCAGACACAACATTTTAACCGAGGAGTTAACCAAGTGTTGCATTGTGTAGTGAACCTTTTCCAAAGGGATACCCTAACAAAATTTTGGAAAACCGTAAGTCGTACTATGCCTGTGAAAATACGTTACCAGGTAGAGAAAATTACGAACAATTGAACGCCGACTAGCGCGATTCTCTATCTCAATCGGTTTCCGAGGTATCGTCAGAAAACCATCCGGAGAACGCAATTTTGGTAAAACGGCCAATTTTTGCAAAATCATATCTCGAAAACTAAAAGAGATAAAGCAAAT
Organism: Cosmopolites sordidus; assembly: GCA_031761425.1. NCBI lineage: Eukaryota > Metazoa > Arthropoda > Insecta > Coleoptera > Curculionidae > Cosmopolites > Cosmopolites sordidus. The sequence goes on from JARFXV010001281.1 coordinate 60,956, forward strand.
ATGAGGACCCATTCTTGATATGCGTTGTTTGGAGTTTGAAATATCCAAAAATGAGCAGATTTTAATTTTTGAAGTTTTGCATTTTGGCATGAAAGTTTTTCCTAGAAAAATTTTGGAAAACCGTGAGTCGCTCTGTACCTATAAAAATACGTTATCAAATAAAGAAAATTGCGGGTAATTGAAGGCCGATTAGCACGGTTCGCTATCTCAATCGGTTTCTGAAGTATTCTCACGGGTAATTGAACACCGAGTAGGGCGGTTCGCTATATCGAACGGTTTCCGAGATATCCGTAGAAAACAATGATAGAGCTCCAAAAAGGGTCATTTGTATAAACCAAGCATCAAGAACACTTAGGCACAATGGCACCACAGTCCCCTTATTCATCAGACTTGAATTCTCGTGACTGTTTCCTTTTTCCAAGATTGAAAATTCACCTTAAAGGACGCCGTATAGGGACATATGAGAACATTTAAAAGGCCGAAATCGGCCAGCTGAAAGTAATTGAGGTATCTGAGATCTAGTCCTGCTATGAAGAATGGGTTAACCGTGTCCTTCTTCTTCTTCTTCATGTCCCCTCTCCGGTCCGGAGTTTGGCAATCATGTTAGCTATTTTGATCTTGGACACTGCTGCTCGGAACAGTTGGTTGGAGTTGCAGTTGTACCATTCTCTCAAATTACGTAACCAAGACATCCTTCTTCTACCGATGCTTCTCCTGCCCTGGATTTTTCCTTGCATAATTATTTGTATCAGTTGGTACTTCTCTCCGCGCATGACGTGACCCAGATATTGTAGTTTACGTCGCTTCACGTCTGCCAGCAGCTCATTTTCTTCCTTATTCACGCGATTCAGAACTTCCTTGTTTGTTACTTTCTTGGTCCAGGCGATTCTTAAGACCCTTCTGTACATCCACACTTCAAAGGATAGCAGTTTATTCTGTGTATATTTGTTTAATGTCCATGCCTCCATTCCGTAGAGGAGTACAGAGCAGACGTAGCATTTTATTAGTCTTAGTTTAAGAGTCAGCGACAAATCTTTGCTACATAAGACGCCTCTCAATCTTACGAAAGTACTTCTTGCCTGTTCTATTCTAGCAATAATTTCCGGTGTATTGTCATCGTTGTCATTTATTGTTGTGCCCAAATACCGGTATTTTTTTACTCGTTCTATTTGCTCCCCCTGAATACGCAATTCTGCATTATTGATGTTTTTCTTTGTAATGACCATGAACTTTGTCTTTTTCGTGTTCAAGCTTAATCCGAGGTCTTCGCTTGCCTTTCTTACTTTTTCCATTACTCTGTTCAGGTCCTCCATTGATTCTGTCATTACAATGCTGTCATCAGCATATCTGATGTTATTGATTGGTATTCCGTTCACTATTATGCCGGCTGTTTCATCCTCAAGTGCTTCATTCATAATGTTTTCAGAATATAAATTGAACAATGTTGGAGACATTATACATCCTTGTCTTACGCCTTTCATAATCTCAATTTCCTCTGAGTTGTAGTTGTCAATGCTTACCACTGCCTTCTGATTGTAGTATAAGTTATAGATTATTCTTATATCTCGCGTGTCTACACCTTTGTCTTTCAGCAATTTTATCATGATGTCATGTTTGACATTATCGAAAGCTTTGTTATAGTCGATAAGACATATGTATACATCTTTATTTACATCCAGGCTTCGTTGCATAAGTATATTGTATGCTACCAGGGCTTCACGCGTTCCTAGGCCCTTTCTAAAACCAAATTGCGTGTTACCTATATGTTCCTCTAACTTTGAATATAATCTGTGGTGTATGATCTTCAAAAATAATTTCAATGTGTGTCCCATGAGACTAATTGTCCTGTAATCTTCACATTTATTAGCTTTGTTTTTCTTAGGGATGGTTATGAACGTGGAGACAAGCCACTCCTTTGGGATTTTACCAGTTCTGTATATTTCATTAAACAGTCTCTGTAACACTTTCAAATGTTCGTCCTCTAGGAGCTTGAGGAGTTCTGTTGGTAGATTATCTAATCCTGTTGCCTTGCCCGTCTTCATATTTTGCAATGCATATTTTATTTCTGCAGTTGTTATTATTGGACCACTGTCTTCTTCAGCCGGTTCCTCTGACTGTCCTGATCGTGTGTCCGCGAAAAGGGATTTCGTGTACTTCGTCCATGTTACAAGTTTATCCTTTATGTCTGTTATAATTAGACCCTTCTCATCCACTAAAAATGATCTTGTTCTTTTCCTTTGATACCCCGTTAAGTCCTTCACCTTCTTATGTAAATTGAACTGGTCGTGTTTTTTTCTGTAGGATCTCTATTTCTTCGCACTTCTGAGTAAACCATATTTCTTTGGCTTTTCTGACTTTCTGGCGAAGTTGTTTCTGTATGTTTTTATAGTTAGGCTGGTGTTTGCTTTCCCTACGTGTATTCATTAAGTTTAATATCTCATTTGTAATCCAACCTTGTTCTTTTTTAGGTTTGGGTCTCTTCAAGTATTTTTCTGTTGGTTCCATTAGTGCCGTTTTAAAGTCGTCCCAATTCCTATTGTTATCCTCCGACATATTCAAGTTGCTAAGATTGTTGTCTATCTCCAATTTTATTTTCTCTCTGATGGTTACGTCATTAAGACCGTTGAGATCAATTTGTTTTCGTCTCGACTTTTGAGCTGGTTTCTTTAGTTGTATATTCACCCTTGCCACTAGGGGGTTGTGGTTGGAATTTACGTCTGCACCTGGGTAGGTCTTTACTGACTTTATACTATTTCTGAATCTCTGATTAATCATCACATAATCTATCTGATTGCGTACTATATGATTTTCCCTATCTTGCGGCGATGTCCAAGTGTATAGTCGTCTTGGTGGGAGATTGTAGAACGTATTAGCAACCACCAGATCTTTCTCTTGGCAAAACTGAATTAGCCGATGCCCTCTGTCATTGCGTATACCCAATCCGTAGCTACCCACTATCCTCTCTACTTTCCCTCTTCCGATCTTCGCGTTGAAGTCGCCCATAAGAATTGTTACATCTTTTCTTTTAGTCAGTTTGAGTGTGTCGTCTATTTCCTCATAGAACTGTTCTATTTGATGGTCGTCTTTATCCGCTGTTGGAGCGTATACCTGTATTATGTTGATTGTTGCGTGATTTGACTTCATTTGTAGTAAGGCAATTCGTTCGGATATTGGGACAAAGTTTAATACTGATTTATCCAGATCCTTTTTCAACATAAAAGCTACTCCATTTCTGTGCCGTGTGTCTTTGCTTCCAGAATAGTATATTATATGATGGTTCCCTATGTTGGTCATTCCCTCACTTGGCCATCGTGTCTCACTAATCCCCAAAATATCCACGTCCAATCTATTCATTTCCTGTGCTACATTGTGGGCTTTACCAGCCTCATATATACTGGTCACATTCCACGTACCTATTTTTAAGTTCTTTGTGTCTGTTGCTTCGCGTTTTTTACCTCTTCTCAAGATTGCCCTCCCCGGAGAACCGATTGGGGGGCTAGAAGCTCCGGAATATTTAGTCTTGAAAATAGCCATTTTGATTGTACTAGGGATATCCTTGTCAGATCTTTAATGCAGTGGTTTCCCGTTGCCTTCTGCATCCTCATGCCGTTGACCATTTGCTGGCTCTTCCGCCTTTAAGGTTGATTTCTCAACCTTAGGACAAGGGGGTGCCCTCTGCCTCTTGCTAGTTCCTCCACCCTTAGCTGTTGACCAGCAAGAGGTTGAGCTGCTTATCCCGACAGCTACTCGGTCCCTACCTACGTTTGCCACCTAAGTGCCCACTTTCTACCGCGTGGAGGTGTAGGTTCGGATTTTTCTATCATTGAGATTAAGACCAATTGGCATTACTTAATCTCTCAAGAGCTTTAGAAACCGTGTCCACCGCTGTGTAAATTCCCAAAACAGCAACATAGAATTGGAATATCAATTGAATAAAAAAATTACAGTACTTTTTTTACACAACTATTTTGTTTCATTTTTAATTTGAAAAAAGACTAACTTGAGGTGCAAAGATTCATAAAAAGTTGGCCCTGTATATGCGAAAATGCCATAAAATAACAGCTAATCTCTAATCTTGTCTTTTAATTTCGCTTTTCAGCATTACTAATGCACACCGCTCCAGTCGCCTTGGAGGTTGATTCCAGCGTCATACATATTGATGATGCCAATGCAAATGCATCTAAATCAATACGAGAAATTACTACATGATTAAATATATCGTATATAAAGGTTGGAAACTGTTTGCGAGGATAGATCTTTCGGTTATATGATTGGATGCACTCAATTGGACTTCTAACATATCCATTTGCGATTCGATGTAGATTCATTTTTATGGAAAATAATTATGAGAGGTAAAAGATGGACATTCTTCAATGACGTATTGTGTAAAGAATCTTAGAGGCAACGAGTCACTTCAAATTACCTTGAATGTTACGAAGATGATTATAATGTTATCTGATAGGGCGTTTGACTTGTCTGTATCGTGATTTTAATTCACCGTAATAAACTAAACATTGAAAACGTCCAGAATTGGCAAATTCTGAAATTATTATGAATAACATAAAGAGACAATGACTATTTCCTGACTGGACGACTAATATAGTCTTATTTCTGTCTAAACTGAAAAACCTACAATAGTCAAAAGACTTTTAAAAGACACCTGCTTCTGTTTCTGTTTTCAATAAGCCTCAGACGTAGTGCCAACCCAATATTAAGAAGAGGAATAATTTATTCTTAGTATTCCTGCTTACTGCATTAATCTGAAATAACATTTTCAATATTATTTCTCCAGTATTTTAGAAACATTTATTTAAAAATAAACAGTCCTTTGATGTTATAATGTAGAGATTTCTTAAGCAAAACTTTGACGTATTATTATTTATTTCCTTTTTTATTGTAATAGAAAATTTCTCGCAAAAGTTTTATGCTACTCGATTTTTTATGATAAGTCTTGCAAAATATTAAGTGTAAAAATGTGAAATTTAAGCTGAAAGAGTTAAGTAAAAAATACTTGAAGACAGAAGTAGCGAAAATACGCGTCGCTTATATAATATCCCTTACCAACTTAAGCTTAAAAATATTATGTCTCTAATATTAATTTTCTGACCAAGAATTATATGGCTAAGCAAATGCATTCAAATACGTTTAACAATTTAAAAATGAGTATAATTAAAACAAGCTTAACAGAATGATTAACTTAAAATTATGTTAAAACCAGCTATTTAGTTAGGGAATGATCTGTGAATGATCTAAAACCGTGAAGAAAGCTCAGAAGTTTTACAGAAGTGGAATTTACTTCTCCGTATTTTTTTTTCTTTTACGAATATATCAAAAACTTTTAGAGATAGCAATGCGCGCGTTGTGCCAATCGATTCTACGTAAAAGTATCAAATAGGTGAGTTTCATCACTATAGGACCACTTTTAATTTTTTGTAAACTTTCACAGGGTGGCGTAAAATGTTTTAAAAATTGACAAAAAAAAGTCGCTGCTTTCTGGATATTAGGTGCTCGGTAACGCATACTTTCTGAATCTGGCTGCAAAATGTCGATAAAAAGTCTAGTTTCCGAGATATGAGTATTTGAAAATTCGAAGAATGTCAAAAATCCAAAAAGCTAAAAGTTTTTCGCGAATGTTTTAAAAACAATTAAAGGTAGCGATGCACGCATTTCACTAGTCGATTAATTGTAAAATTCAGATAGGTGAGTTTCATCACCATAAGACCACTTTGAAAAGGAAAAGTGGTTCTGTGGTGATGAAACTCGCCTATCTGATGTTGAATTTTACGATGAATCAATTGGCGAAATGCGCGCATCGCTATCTCCAATACGTTTTGAAATATTTTTGCGAAAAACTGTTTTTGAATATTTCATCCTTCGACTTTTCAAGTGCTCATATCTCGGAAACTGGACGTTTTATCGAAGTTTTACAGACAGATTCAGAAAGTACGCGTTTCGGAGCACCTTTCGGAGCACCAGATGTTTCTCAGTTAGGCGACGAAAGCAGGATGCTTCATTAATCCACATAGTTTCAGAATGGAATTTAGTATAACACTGTTGCTATATGCTTTCTGTTAAAGAATCAAATCCGAATATATAGACTATTTGTTTAAGATAATCTACAGTTTGTTTATCTTTTCTAAAAATGATAGGGTACAATATTCCTTTGTGGGTAAAGTGATTGTGCTTTACAAAAAATAACATGCGTGGTTTATCAAGTGTGATTCTTTTCCATTATTCGCGACCCTGCGCAATTGCTTGTTTTTATTTTCCTCTTTTGGTATTGTCTTTATATTTGATTTGTTTTTCGTCATTTTCGTTTTTTTGTTTCCTTTCACTCCACTTTTCTTTAGTTTTAGTTTCCTTTTCTCAATTTAGAGCGAATTCTATAATATATCATTTTTTCCTCTTTGCATTTAATTGTCTTTTATTGCACTTGTTAGTTGAGTCTTATGACTATAGACTAGGGTCTTATATCCTCTTATGATTAGCGTTGTTTTATTCCAGTTTTTATCAGTTTCAATTTTCTCAAGCGATCTTTGGTTGAATCTTGTGATAACGCTTTAACCGACCGTGATGTTAAAGAGGTTAAAGTTCTTCCAGCGTGCATAGTTTACCTCTAATGATCAATTTATTGTACATATGTGCAGTTTCAGTTCATTTCTCTTTTAATTTCTCTTTATGCTTTTTCTACACATTTCTTTGTTCTACAACATTTCTTTTCTATCAAAATTTCGTTGCATATGTTTCTTAATGGCTTCTTCTCTATTAATATTTCTTCTTCCTCTCTTAGAATTTTGTTGATATATTTTATAACATCCTCTATTGAATTGCTTAGTTTATACATATATATATATATATATATATATATATATATATATATATATATATATATATATATATATATATATATATATATATATATATATATATATCTCATTTTCTCTTTATCCCATTTTGTCTTTCTTTTTGAAGACTACCATAGATGATTAAAATTTTCTTTCTAAAATCTCTATTTAACTGATCGATTCTTTTTTTTTCCCGTCCTTCTGTTCGCTTTTTAATTATCGTTACCAATTTCCAACTTTTTAATCTTTTCTAAGCTTCTTTTTAATTTTCCATTTATTCTTTCCATTCCATATAGCTTTTCGTTCATTCGTATTAATCTTCACAGTATTTTCTCCGTGTTTTTATTTTTGGAGATATAAATTGGGGTCAGAGAATATTTTACGAATCAAACGCTAGGAGAAAATATCATCTACTTTTGATTGAAAGACATGTGAATCAGTATAGCAATATTTTACTGGATCACTTTCAAGAAATGTACAAAACTCTATGTAATAAAATGATTCATTATTTTATTAAGAAGTGAATTTGTGATCTCATGATTACAACCCCTGTAAATTTCTTTGTATATAATGTACTGCTTTCGGTATCATCCATTATATATTTCTAGATAGTACCAGACATTTTCTAAGTAACTGGACTAAATTTATTCTGCTGATATAATGCGTTTTTTATAGAAAATACTTAAGAAACATTACTTCAATTTAATGGAGAAACTCTAGTTTCCCTACCATATTCTCCTGACATTTTGACATTGACCATTGACCATGTGATATTGCTCGGTAATTTTTCCAAGTTTCAGAAAACAACTATACACATATATAAACCAAATAATTTTAGAGGCTAGAAATGATGCAAAATACAAATGTAATTAATAAAAATCAAAACTTATTAAATATAGAACGAACTTGCTATATTTACAATATTAATAACACTAGACTGTCTTCCTAACATGTTAAATTATTTCATTAAACTAAAGCAATTTTCACCAAATCGAACAGCAAATCAACCTTAACATTAATTGATTAAGCTGCTGTGTACTCCTCCAGAAAATTACATCGCATTCTAATAAATCAATCTTTATAATTCGCTTCAAATTTATTAGAATAAGTAATCGATAAACTTAACAACAAAAGAAGAGTTGAATAAAAGAGCAACCGTTTATATTATTTTGATGAAATTGCATAATTAATATAAAATGTTAATTGAGAAAAACAGTGTTTAATTGAGAAGAAAACATCTGGCATATTTAAAATTAAATTACTTTGTAACATAATCTCGTAAAAGGTTAATATTTTGGGTGTAATTCTCCTTCTTATTGTGCCAGTCAATTTTTGCAAGTCAGAAAATGAATTCCTCGTAAATGCCCTTTTAAATTAAGAAAAAAAAATTATAATTGACGGCTATCAAAGAATTTTCAAAGATAGTGTTGTGAATAGCGGTTATTAAAACAACACTTGGAAATTTGTATGTAGTAAATCCCAAAATCAAAAAAAAAACATTTGTCGTCCAAAAGCTAGTGTATTAAGGCCAAAGATTCGTTACTTATCCTCATTCGTAATAGGGCGCTACAAAAATTCATCATACTGCCATCATATAACCAAAGTATGCATAATCAAAGTAAAAATATTTTCATTCTATAGAATATCTGGGACATAATAGTCTTTCAAATTGAGGTTTTTTTTTAAATTCTTGATTAAAATACAGAATTTCCGTTGATTTTAAAACACTTTTAGGTTCCATTTTTCACAAAAATACAAAGTTTAAAAAAAGCGGCCGCTATAAAATTGAATATTATCGTCCAATAAGCCTACTTTCTTCCATCTCTAAGATTTTTGAAAAAGTTGTCACCTCTAAAATTACATGATTAATGTAATGATCTAGCATGGATAGGGTAGAGCGGGGCTGGCTGATCATAGGAACAAGTTGTGCAATCGAAATATCTCGAAAACTAAGCAATCTACAACAAAAGTATAAATGTCGAAAAGAAGGGGTTATGGGAGGGGAATACATAGCGAGACTGTCAATTGCTGTCCGGTGCTCTGATAAAATAACAGAACGCTTTGTTTTTTTTGCGTAAAAAATATTACAGGTCATCCTAATTTTTCTACTATACTCGTATAAAAACACTTAATAAGGACCATATAAGTATTTATTATTATTATTCACGTATGAGCCCTGGTGGACCACGCGAAGTACAGTTAGAGGCGTTTGTTGTTGTTAGCCTTCCTTTGCGCCCATACTAATTTCATTCTTTCGCTATGAGCTTTCTTCCTTTCCTCAGACCAAGTTGTTCCAGTCTTCCTATATTATTCTCTCTGGCCAACCGTCCAAACGTTAACCTTCTGTCTGAAATAGTCTCTATCCTGAATTTCACTTTGTGTAATATTTGCTGATCTTAGGTTCACTTTAATTGCAGCAATTCATTTAACTATTTCTATTGACATTGAGGTATTTATTAATCTGTGTATGAATGAATTAAATGCTGCCATTTTTTGAGAATAAGGATGACAAGACTTTTTATGTAAAACTAAATCAGTGTGAGATGGCTTATGATAAATTGCAAAATCATGTTTATTCTCTTTTCTTGTAACTGTTAAATCAAAACAGTTAATACTGTTGTTTTATTCTTCTTCAACTGTAAAATGAATGTTCTTATGTAGAGTTTATATAAGTTAGGAATTGATTTAATTGTCTGTCAGTACACGTAAAACAAATTATAATATCATCAACATATCTATACCAGTAAAGTGATGATTTGAATAGCTGATGTTGACATATCTTATCTTCTAAATTATCCATACAAATTTCCGCCAGTAAAGGACTTAAAGGGTTCTCCATTATCAAACCTTCTTTCGAAAAATAAAATCTGTTATCAAACTCAAAATAATTCTGATCCAAAGTAATTGATGGTAGGTCTAAAATTTCTTGTTTTATGATTGAATTAACGTTATTTTAAATTAGTAATTTGTCCACTAATCTCATTACTTCGTATGGTGGCATACTAGGGAATAAATTTTGTACATCGAAAGAAATTAGTTTAGATTTTTTGGGTAAATTAATATCTTTAATTTTATTGATGAAATCATAAGTATTTAGAATGGCATATTTTGGTTTAAAATTAGTGTATTGCAAAATGATTTTGATAAGCTTATTTGATAATTTAATTGAAGGAGCTGTAACAAAGGAAACTACCAGTCTGATTGGATAATTATCTTTGTGTAATTTTATTAACGAGTATAACTTTGGGACTTGAGGATTCATAATTACTAATTGTTGTTTCTCATAATCCTTAAAAATTAACAACTCTTTTAATATTTGTTTAATCCTTTTTTGAAAGGTATTCGTTAGATCAGAATCCATTTTGTGAAATTTCCCTAATTTTTAAAAATCATTAGTTTTTAATATGTAATTATCTCTAGACATCGCAACAATAGACTTACCCTTGTCCGCTCTAGTCATGATAATATTGTTTTCTTTGATTATCTTGTTAATCCTTTTTGCTGTATGGAATTCACTGATCTGATGTTTTCTTAATTTTTCAAATGGTAGACTTCTGATTCTGTGTGCCGCTAGGTGTTTTTGTGATGTGTTTGAATTGGACAGAACGAGTTCGCACTCCACTCCAAGGTGTTCTCTGTTATGTTCGTTGTCTTTGGGTTTTATGTTATATTGAAAGCCCATTTGAAGTAACTTAGATTCTTCAATGTCAAGTATCGTTGACATATACAAAAAAATATATTTACTTCCTAATTAATTAATATAATTTATTTTTTAGATTAGTTTTGAAAACAGGAGGAAAATACTTTCCGAAACATTAACGTTTAAAAGTTTGTACTTACTTTAAAATATTTTTAAAATTTTGTTCGTTGGGCAAATTTATTACAAAAAAAGAATCACTGAGAAATTTGTCTCCGGTTGGTTTTGTATTTTTACCCAGTGATTCTTTATTTACATAAGAACAGATATTTTGATATTTTTTGAGCTTTTGATGGTGGCGAAAAACCCAAAAAAAAGAAAAAATATATGAACACGCCACAATCATTCAGACATTACTAAGAACAGCTTTATTTGATTTCACAAATGAAATACTGAGGTCACTGGAGAACAATGAACTTCCTTTGGGACTATTTCTTGATTTCTCAAAAGCATATAACACATTAACTTATAGTATTCTTTATGAAAAATTGGATCTTTATGGTATTAGAGGACAAACATGTACATGGACACAATCATATCTCGAGGATCGAAAACAAAGTCAGATTTCAAAATTCGAATGATCACACTATGTCAAATGAGCTCACCATACATCTTGGAATACCACAGGAAAACATACTAGGGCCAATATTATGCATTCTCTATGTAAACGACATAGTTAATGTAAATTATAACATAAACTAGAGCAAAATAACAACGTGTGCTGATGATAAAATACAAATACAAATACTGAATAAACAGAAAACAAATGCAATACAATTCAGGACTAAACAATCTAGAATTAAAGAAAAATATAGAAAAATATTGAATAATACTACTTTAAAAACGCAACATATAAAATTTCTGGGAGTAATTCTAGATTGTAATAATATGTTTTGGTCTTTCTTCATAGAACATTTACAAAAAAAAAACTGTGCAAATTTGTTTACAGTCTGCTTGTAATGTGAGGAAATACTTGGACATTGCTACCTTAAAACTGTGTATTTTTCTAATTTTGAAAGTCATATTAGATATGTAGTCATCTTTTTTTGGAGTACCTATGAAATGCAGAACCAGTTTATATGTCAGAAAAGGGCTTTACGCAGTATATTGAATATAAAGCCACAAGAAATGTGCAGGGGAAAATTTAAAAACAATGGTTTGTTGATTCTTTAGGCAATTTTTATTCAGGAATCTAAACTGTTTTTCTGCAGGAATCCAGATTTATTTACAAGCGGCAAACCAAAATTATAATTACACATTACATAAGTTAACACTTACACAGCAGGGTGCATAACACTGGGGAACGATTTGAATAATAATTTCTGTTGAGTTCGATATTTTAGCTGTTTTATACGTAAATTGACATGCTAATTCCAAAACTTTATTTAATTTTTTTCTATCACGTCAAGTTTTTCTCGACAGTTGTTGCGTATCCGACTAAGCTTGACGAATCACAGAAGTTACTACTGCTCTCCTACCGGCGAACTTTCTTCGACCTAGGAGTGGGGGCGTGAGTGACGTTGCGTCATCCAAAACTAGTTCGGTCAGTTACGCATGAGATGCTAAAGTACGCGGGTCTGTGTCGCTCTGACATAGTGAAGTCAAAGTATACATACACAACTACAGATTTTCGTTATGTCTACCGCTGGTAGTTCTCGTCGTAAGTGCTTAAACAGCCCTGATTCATTTTGTTATATATGTGGCAGTTTTACCATCCCCATTCAACGGACTAATATTAGTATATTTGTCAGGCAAGTCTATTTTGCTTATTTTAAAGTGAAAATAGGTGACCAAGATAAATCAAAGGCCCCTCGTAAAGTGTGCAAGCAGTATGTAGAGAGTTTACGAATGTGGACGAAGAGAACACGTAATAAACTTTCGTTTGGATACCAACGCCATGGTTTGGCAAGAGCCCAAAGATCACTTAAGTGATTGCTACTTTTGCATAGTGAAAACATCAGGATTCAACAAGAAAAATAAACATAAAATTGAGTACCCTAGTTTACCGTCAGCTATACGCCCTGTGCCTCATTCAGCTGAAGATCAATTCAAGTGAAGATCGAAGTGACTCCACCGACGAAGAATTCAAAGTTTCTAATGATTCTGTTCGTAAAGGATTCAATAAACATGAATTAAACGATTTAGCACGAGATTTGGGACTATCCAAAAAAGCATCAGAATTATTAGCATCAAGACTGCACGAAAAAAATTTGCTTCACAAAGGAGCTAAAGTCACTTACTTCCGATTGAGAGAAAGTGAATTTAGGCAGTACTTCAGAAATAATGACGGATTTGTATATTGCCAGAACGTAGAAGGTTTAATGAAAGAATTGTCCATTTCTAACTATAACGCAACTGAATGGCGATTGTTTATAGATAGCTCAAAGCGTAGCTTGAAATGTGTTCTCCGACATATTGAATATTTATACGGTTCAGTCCCAATAGGTCATTCAGTTTCTTTGCGTGAACAATATGGCGACATAAAGAAAGTCATTGACTTGTTGCAATATAACATGCACCAATGGATCATCTGTGTTGACCTTAAAATGGCCTATTTCCTTCTTGGCCAGCAACGCGGGTATACCAAGTATCCCTGTTTTTTGTGCATGTGGGACAGCAGAGCTCGTGAGACGCATTGGGTGCAATCGAACTGGCCGCCAAGATCTGACCTAAGACCTGGTGATACAAATATTTTAAATCAGCCACTTGTCGACAGAAAAAAACATTGTATTTCCGCTTTTGCATATAAAATTAGGTCTCATGAAGCAATTTGTTAAAGCTTTGTCAATTGAAGGAGACTGCTTTAAGTATATTATTTCGGCATTCCCTAGCCTGTCATATGAAAAGATAAAGGCTGGTGTGTTTGATGGTCCACAGATTCGGCAACTCGTTAAAGATGAAAATTTCACTGAAACAATGACCGAACTTGAAAGGAATGCTTGGTTGGCTTTTAAAAATATTGTTAAAGACTTTCTTGGAAATACACGAGCCCCGAATTACATCGAAATTGTTCAACAACTCTTGGAGAGCTTTAAAAAGCTTGGTTGCAACATGAGCATTAAACTGCATATCTTACATAATCATCTTGCTAACTTCCCAAAAGATCTTGGTGCTGTTAGTGATGAACAGGGTGAGCGATTCCACTAAGATCTAAAAGTTATGGAAGCGCGGTATCAAGGTAGATGGGGTGTCAGTATGATGGCTGACTACTGTTGGAGCATCAAGCGAGAATGTCCACAAACTGAACACTCCAGGAAAACCTATAAGAAGACATTTTTACAATAATATCTTTAATTTATTTTTTGTATAAACACAATTTAACTTTTAATAATATGTTAACCTCTGTATGAATAAAATATTCTAATATATTTGGTCAAATCTCACTTTATTTCCTTTCGTATGTACACTTTTAAGTTAAAATGGGGGGTATGCTGTAGCTTAAGAACTTGACGTGATAGAGAAAAAGTGATAATGTTTTTGAATTCAGAGATGAAAAATTAGTCAAAAACAAGTCACAGATCCAAGTCAACAAAATTGCTGTTCCCCAGTGTAATCTAACTGTATAAAAGTTGTAGTAGTTAAACTAACTGTTAAAAGTTATAGTACTATAAAGTTAAGTTTTTTTTTACATTTAGAACCCTACATTGTTGATGATTATATAGGATATCAGACACAGACGTCCTCTCTTTTGTCAAAGTTTTCAATAACATTTTAGAATAAAGCCACATTAGCTGTGGTGTCTAAGGTGTCAGCCTTACAATACAGTAGTTAATGTGGAGCGTGTTCGATTCACGTACTAGGCAAAAAAGTGTTTCTAAAATTTTTGTGAATGTTTCTAGGCAACAGTGTAAAATCTGATAAGGAATCACCCCTCAGTCAAGCCAGTTTGAGGCTGGGTAAGGCCGGATACCTTCTGAGAGGTTTTCTACGTTGGTCACTCGCCAGTCGGCTTCTGAGATAATTTCGGTTAAGCACAAAACCAAGGGTTGATAGTCCGAGGTAGGTACTGACGGAATTCACGTTAAGCTGTAGGTCCAGTCTAAATAGGCTTCTCAGTTGTTGATGCACCTCTAACCCCAAAACTTTACATTTTGGCATAACCGCTCCTCTATCTCACCAATGACTCGAATAATGCTATCATTTATAGCTACATTTAAACTTAATTTATTATTATTTTTAGTAATATGTTCTGTTGTCTTTTAATATAAAAAATAAGTTTTTATCTAATTTAGTAATATTTTTTATTGGAGGATATTGATTGTGGAATGTTCTAATAGAGTTTTTCTCTCAATAAATAAATTCCTTTATTAGCAGAGATTAGTAGCACCATCCTGTTGGAACCACATATTCTCTAGATCAATTTTATTCAAATCAGCCCACACAAATTGAGTTATCATTTCACGATATCGAACATCATTCACAGACACGCTTCACCAGCAGAATTCTAATTTCCTATTGTGTTGATTTTTCCTCTGTTTTATAAAACGTCATTTTAAAAATCTGCTTTATAATATTATGTGTGCAAGTGTTTTTGAAACATTTATTCAAAGTTCAAAAGCAGTTTTAAATGTGAGACTTTTCTGAACAAAACACAGGCTGTTTTTGTCGTTGTTATTATAAAAATGCTTTGTGCAAAAGTTTCAAACAATTCGACTTTTTATGTTAATTTTTGAAAAACAACAAACAAGGTCAAATTGAGGATGTAAAGCTGAATGGTCTTTGCTAAAAAGCCTTTTAAAGTCTGGAGGGGGAAAAGAAAAAAGAAGTGGTGGAAAAATGCGAACCTTATCATATTAAATTCAAAACTTTCTATTAATATCAAATCTTCAAAATGTTTATTTCGCAAGCATACAATATTTCGGTGGTCTCTAATAAATAAACATGCGTAAACAAGTATTAAAAAACCACATTTTTATTTGCTTTAATAAAAAAGTCAATAAAGAAATTAGAATAAAACTTTCTTGCGAATTGTTTTGAAACCATATATAATTGAGGATTTCAATGTGATCAAAGTACAAAAGAAGCCCATAAAGAGCAGCAGAAAAAATAAAAAATATAATACAAAACTTGATGAAGAAACGTATTAGAAGAAAAAAAAACATTGAATATACTTTAAAACATTCTTGTTTATTACGAACGTAAAAAAAAATCAATTATGAATTTATTTAAGTACGATTAGTCTAATTAGAATATTATTTCAGACCTATGTTATTTATATTAATAATCTTCCAACAAAACCAAAGTTTATAAATAAAACATCTTATTCACAGAATATCCTATTATGAATGAAAATACCTTACGAATAAAACTAACATTATAGATGGACATTTTTGGTTTTGTGTCAGCCTCTACTCAATATTAATTCTGAAAAAAGAAAATCCATATTGATAACATAATGTAATTTAATTCAATAACTTTATTTTTTGAGTTTTAATATCTATCTATCTTATCAGTTACATTTTCTTTGACCATCATGGAATGTGGACATCATCTCGTCTTCAACGACAAGTCTCCATTTTGCTTAGGTAGATCTGAAAAGCAGTGAGATGGCAGTGAATATGGTTATCAACTCTATCTCATATCTAGCCAATATGGCACCGCAATGTGCAATGCAAGAAATAATAAAGCCGCCGTTTTTATTCGGCTGAAAGATGTCCAGGATTTCAGAAACTTCTTTAAAGCGGATTTTTTTTTTGTGGATATTCTGGTCTTTTGTCCAATTTACTAACCGAAAAGCTGCTATGATAAGAATTATCGTCTTAAGCAGATATTTGTAAAACCACATTTGGAAAAAATAATTGAATAAACTACAAATAAACTTGGTTAAAACAATTTTTTATTTGTCAAGAATCACGTCATTATTTCAGTGTGCCTGTATATATTAATTATGTTCGATTTAAAGTCAAAAATATATGCTATAAGCGAATATTATGATATGCTTTTTATTTATAGAGAAGGTCCTATTAAAAAGGATGTTTCTTTTCTATTGCCGATCAGAGCATATTGCCAGGGCTTTTCACCAAAGTTCTCACCTATTTTACGCGAAAACGGTTACATTTAGGTTAGATGTTTAAAGGAAACTTTTTGTTCAAAATGATATTAAGAATCGTTGATTAAATTTATTAAACCTGTTTCTCTCACACCATTACTTTAAAATAATGAAAATTTTCTTAATTAACCTTTAGGCCGTGGCGACTAATTACGTGACTAATGACCATGCTAAGTTCTAAAATAAATCCGTGAAATGGTTTGAAATAAATAAACAAAAGGTAAAGTGTTATGGTTAGAGGCGCATCAGCAACTAGGCTATTTAGCGACTGGACCTACAGCTTAACGTGGGTTCCGAGTCACGGTCATCAGCTTCCGATAAACCCAGGTCAACACCCCCCTTGTGCTATAAACCCTTAGTTATGTGCCTAACCATAAGTCTATCTAACCATAAACCTACCGACTGACGAGTGAGCAACGTAGAACACTTCTCAGAAGGCATCCGGCCTTACTCAGCCTTTAACTGGCGTGACTCAGGGGTAATTCGTAGTCGGATTTTACACTTTTACCTACAAACAATTATACACATTTAGGAAGTAAACCGACAGAAGAAAGAAGAAAAACAACCATCCGAGCGCTGGAATCGAACCAACTGCCGCTCCTATGCGGTATCGGCACAGCAGCGGCACGCCTCTACTCTTACCAACGCGACCGGCAATAAATAAATAAAACTTGCAATAAAAACTAAAACTTGAAACTTACTACTCAAATAAAAACTTGAAACTTGCATGTATAATACAAATCTCTGGGAGGAATAATTTGGTCGTATTACTGAAAAAAGAAAATTAGGTGTATAGATAGTTTTATAGTTTTTGCTTTATAGTTTTAAAGTTAAAGAATATCGAAAAAATTTTAAAAATACTTTTTGTAACGATAAAATGAAAGTCTTGCAACAAGACTCGAAGAACCCATAAACACCAAATTGTGTATATTTTTTGCTTTATTTGGGTTTTTCGCCACGATCTAAAACTCAAAAAATATCAAAAATATCTGTTCTTATGAAAATAAAGAATCATTGGGTTAAAATTAAAAAAGCAAACGGAGATAAATTCCTCAATGTATTCCTCAATATATATATATATATATATATATATATATATATATATATATATATATATATATATATATATATATATATATATATATATATATATATATATTAAATTGCATTTATGTTTAGTTTAGTGCGGCCTTTTAATGTCGTCTCATATTCTAATCTCTTTCTAATTATTAAAAGTGATTTATCAACTGGTACGTTAGTAAATAAACTCACCAGGTCAAAACTAACCATTAAATTTTGGTTTGTAATTTTAATGTTCGAAATTGTATCTAAAAAATCTGAAGTATTTTTAATATATAAATTTGTTCTACCCGAAAGTAGATTTAGAATATTAATACAAATTTTGCTAATTTATAACATGGGGAATCTATACTACTAACTATAGGGCGAAGTGATACCTTAGTTTTGTGTATTTTTGTTAGACCATAAAATTGAGGTGGTTTATGTCACTGTCATTAAAACCTAATTGTTAATGTAAGTATCATTGACATACACGAAAAATAAAAAGGAAAGGAGACGGTTTACGGTTGGAGGCGCATCAGCATCTTAGGCTATTTAGCGACTGGACCTACAGCTTAACGTGAGTTCCGAACCACGGTCATCACAGCTACCGACAAACCCAGGCCAGCACCCTTCTCAGACTATGAACCCTTGGTTATGTGCCTACCCATAAGTCTATCAGGAAACCTACCGACTAGCGAGAGACCAACGTAGAACACTTCAGAAGGTATCCGGTCTTATACCCAGCTTTTAACTGGCATGACTGAGGGGTAATTCGTTGTAGGATTTTGCATTCTTGCCTAGAAACAATCACATACATTTAAGGTGTAGATATGTGTGGGTGTGTGTGTGTAATGTGAATGTATATAAGTGTGTGGGGTAGGAAGTAAGACGGACAGAGGAATTAAAGAAAAACACCCATCCGAGCGCTGGAATCGAACCAGCTACCTTTGGATTGCCAGCAGGTGACTAACCCACCAGATCACCGCGGCCGGCACGAAAAATATATTTACTTCCTCTCTTTTCAGAATTTATAGAAATTAATATCATTTATTTTTGGATTCGTTTTGAAAACGGGACAAGAATACTTCCCGAAACGTTAACGTTAAAAGTTGTATTCTTTAGAACATTTTTACATTTTTAAAATTTGTTCGTTACATAAATTTATTCCAAAAAAGAATCACTGAGAAATTTGTCTCCGTTTGGTTTTTTGTTTTTACCTAGTGATTATTTATTCACATAAGAACAGATATTTTAAATATTTTTTGAGTTTTATATCGTGGCGAAAAACCCAAATAAAGAAAAAAATATATGAACACGGCACTATCATTCAAACATTACTTACCAAATTACGTAATTTAACATCTCGACGCCCATTTCGCTAAGCATGTTAGCATTAATAGAAGATGATGTAATCTAGAGTAGATCCTGATGATCGTAACATGGTGAACAAAATATCCATCGAGAAGTTAAAGTGAGTTGGTGTTTAGTGGTAAATCTTTTCCAGTTTTTTCGGTGTTTTGCACCCAATGTCAACGATAAAATGACTAAATAAAAGCCATATATTTTGTACTGATTGATATCTAATATCAAAAAAATTACTTTATAATTTTGAATAAAGTCTATGAAAAGAAAAATTAGTGAATCGTAAAGTCGCATCTCATAGCGTTGTTTTATTGTATAACTGTAAACATTAATTATTAGAATTATGATTAAACCTGCCTGTTTTTAATTAATAGATTTTAAACGAATTCTAATGATTAATTTGCTGTAGTGTGATATAACATTCTGGATTGGTATACGCACAATGAATTAACTAATGCCATGGTCGAGATGATGTTTAATTGTGCTAAAATCGGCTTAGTATGTTGTGAAATTATTTATCAAAGAACAAATATAATGCATCAAAACAATTGTTTATTGAAAGTCAGTTGTAATATTTTGATAATATATTCTTTCTTTTAGTTGAGTAGTTTGGTTAGAAATTTTTTCATCATCATTTATCTCATCAGGAGTAAGAAACTTCTGAAAAGCATTTTTGCCAATCAAATGTCCTGCCAACATTTGAGTTACAACGTCAATAACGAGCACTAGATCAACAAGTTGAAGTTAGTCATAGTAAAGTGTGGCAGACTATACGACAAGAACACTTTTATCTCTATCATTATCAACGGGAACAAGTGTTATAATCCAAAGCTTGTCCTAGAAGAGCTGAAGTTTGTCTGTCGCTTTTACATCACTACAATAGAAATGAAAATTTTACCAAATTTTCGCAACAACCATGTTTGGGCAGTGGAAAATCCACGTGCTTTGAAGACCCATTTTTAGCACAGATTTTCAGTAAAGGTTTGGGCTGGTGTAGTAAATGGTATGCTTATTGGCCTTTTCTTTCTTCTAGGTCAAAATTATTTAGACTTTCTTCAAAATAATCTGCCACAATTATTACAAGATGTTCCTTTAAATACCAGACAGAATATGTGGTCACTACATGATGGAGCTCCGCCAGATTTTAGACGAGAATTTCACGTCAACATTTAAATAATATGCAATGGATCCATTTCTAAGACTCCGCGCTCCTCGGATTTAACGCCCTTCGATTTTTTTCTGTCGGGTTATTTATAACAGTTAGTCGAGTCGAGAGTTACGCCGAGCAAGATCTTGTGCTAACCTAATAATTGATAACATTTTTGTTTTTATTGTTCTCCAACTTTTATATAAATCATTTTACTTATTTACTACGAGATTATTTTTACAGTTAATTGAATATTTTAGTCAGGGAACAGTTCTACTACCACAATATATATATATATATATATATATATATATATATATATATATATATATATATATATATATATATATATATATATATATATATATATAACCAAACCTAAAAATCAATTCAATAATTTTTTTAAAAAAGAAAAAATATTGCAAACAAAAAAGTTATGGCAACATTACGCAACGAGGCACCCCTATGTGACGCCCCTGACTAAAATATTTAATTATTAACAGAAAAAAACGTTTTCCATTCCAACTTATTGAACTATACCGAATTTCACGACTTTAGCATAAACCGTTTCGAAAATATTGCGAAAAAAAACATTTTCAGAGTTCCGCCTTTAAGGATCTCTAGCCCCTTTAAGAAGCAATCTTTGGGGTATGTTTGGAATACAGGAACATCTATATGACGACTTTATTTCCGGACACCCTATAGACGCAATATGTATGTCTATATATATATATATATATATATATATATATATATATATATATATATATATATATATATATATATATCGGCCGAGGGTGTATAACTCCTGACTGTGATGTATAACTCCTGGGGTTGTCTGATTGTGGAGAGGGACTTCCTATTATTGGCGAGAGAGCATATGTCGGTACCTTGATGAGTCTAACCACCAACAAACGAAACATGTGCCCTCCAATGTAAGGGATGGGTGGGGCTTCCTCCCGATCAAGCAACTAACTATTGTTCGTTATGGCGGAGACGCAGGTTGTTGTGCGTTCCACATGAGATAGTGGAACCCAACGGTCAGGGGTATATAACTCCTAACTACTGTTGTCTCGTTGGCCGCAGTCCAAAGAAGTTAAAAAACTCGATTTATAAGCCATCCGACGAGAGGTCGGCAAAAATATGAGTTGTTTGATTGTAGAGAGGGACCCCTTGTTCTTGGCGAGAGAGCATATGTCGGTACCCTGAATGACTCTAACCACCAACATACGAAACATGTTCCCTCCAATGTAAACTAACCGAAAAAATATGTAGATATATGTAATATATATACATATATTTATATAATATATAAAGTTTTGTCAAACTTATTTGGTGAACTTAGGACCACCAAATATATCTGGTGGCCCCAAGTCCGAACTATAATGTGGATATGGTATCACAAGTTGGTTATAAGCCCCTTAAACCCCATAATTTATTTTTGTTCTACGTGACACGTTTCTAGTGCAGCCCGTAGATATTTTCAAGTCATCACCCATCATAGTTGGGGTCGATCTCTCCTTCTTTTCTTAAACCATAGTCTCCATTGCTGTTTTAAGATAATCTATCTATAAGCCTAGTTTTTTTCCTGGTGTGGCTGCCTGCTTTTTTCTCCAAAAGTAGGTAAGAAAAGAAGGTAATCCTGAAGATCTGAGCACGATATGATCAAATCCGACCGCTATGGAGTTTTTTGAAATAAAAAAAAGCCGATTTTCAAAATTGTGTATATCAGGCTTTCATTCTTCTCAACTGACCTTGTATTTTAGAGCAAAAAATTAACTTTTGTTTCAAAGTTAAATCCAGCTTAGATGCACAATTATATATATATATATATATATATATATATATATATATATATATATATATATATATATATATATATATATATATATATATATATATATTTGATAGAAAGAGAGAGAAAAAACGAAGATCTTCTAAAAGATTAATTCCGTCTCTTCGTAAACCCTTTTTTACTGAAATTGGGGTAACTTGGATCTTTCTGTCCAAATAACATCACAAATAAAAAGCAGAAGGGCCAGGGAAACTTCTCATATTTAAAAACCACTTGATTAGAAGCTTGAACCATTTATTAGTCATCAAGAAATAGAAACTTAATATATTGTGACATATATATTTAAAGTTGATAGGGAGTGAGAGAAACGAAGATCTTCTAAAAGATTATTTCCGTCTCTTCTTAACCCTTTTTTACAGAAATTCGGGCAACTTAGATCTTTCTGGCCAAATAATATGACAAATAATAAGCAGAAGGACCAGGGAAACTTATCATATTTAAAAACCACTTGATTAGAACCTTGAACTATATGTAGCCATCAACAAAAAGAAACTTAGTATATTGTGGTATCAAACAATGATTTTGCACACCACAATGTGACATTTTTTAATAAATAATAATTTTTAAATAACAGGGGGCTTTAGATTCACTTAAAATAATTATGTCAATACATATGCAAAGAACATTCATTTAAAGACAATTGGGATTTTCAAGTTCATACACCCTCAAAAACATCCCCAAAACTGCTTAAAAAAAAACAAGTGGTTTCTGGTTTATAAGATTGCATTGGAAACAAAACACGAAGAAAAAACAAATCCGAATTCGAAAATAGGCGTCGATATTTATTGTTTAGAGAATGGGATAGGAATATCAAAAAGCTTTAGGTCAATTTGCATTTCAGTCTCGTTCGCGGCAAAAAGAATCTGAAGAAAGGCGAACTAAAAAGGAAAATACAAAAAAAATAGGGCTTTCGTTTGATGTTGGAATATTTATAACGATTATTTATGGAAATTTCGGGATAATTTTCGGTAAACAATTTTGATTTGATGAAGCTTTGGAACTGGGTAACACTCTTTGTTTTAAAGTTTTAAGAAGTATAAGAAAACTCGTCTTTAAGTTGTCACTAATAATAGTCACTAAATTAATTATATTCAGGGTCCGGCAGGAAGGTATGGTGTTTTTGAAACAACTGTTACGCGCGGCAGTGTCGAGCGAATGTTTTTAGGATGGTTGATATCTATGCGTTCCGGGATACCATCTCAGTAACCATGGAGCCGTGGTCTGTGTCACATCGTGTGTTTATTTATAACACTTTTATTGAAACTAGTGTGCTCACAGCGACGATTTCGAAATCATTTTAACGTTGGTCGTGTTCCAAAACGCGATACCATTATGAACTGGGTGAACGAATTTGAAACAACAGGATCGTTGAGACCTGGGACTAGATGGGGACAAGATCGAACAGTACGAACCCCGGAAAACATTGAAAGGGTGTGACAAGAGGTGGAAACCAGCCAACGTCGTCCAGCAATACCTCGCTCTCTTAGAATATCAGACAGGTCAGTTCTTGAATTCTTCAGAATCTTACACTTGGATCTTCATTTCCATCCGTATAAAATTACGGTTGTCCAAAAATTGCAACAAAATGACTTTGTAAGACGGCGTAGGTTTGCAGAAAGGATGTTGGAATTACTGGACGACAACATCGTTTTGTTCTCGAGTGACGAGGCACATTTTCATTTATCGGGGATGGTAATTAAACAAAACTTTCGATAATGGGCACCCGAAAACCTCCGAGAACTGCGCCTGCACTCCGAGAGAGTAACTGTTTGGTGTGCCGTATCTCGAACTTGCATTATTGGACAGTATTTTTTTCATGAAAATGGACAAACAGTGTATGTTAACACAGATCGCTATCTCGCCATCTTGCGTGATTATTTTCTGCCAGAACTAAGAAGATGACGCATTATCCTCAAGTCACTTTGGTTCCAACAAGATCGGGGGACTTGCCATACATCAAGAGCAACAATGTCCTTCTTAAGGAAACATATCTGTGGGCGCCATATTTCGTTGGGTGAAAAAGTGGAATGGCCACCTCGATCACCAAACTTTTCAGCTTGTGGCTACTTTTTATGGGGCTACTTAAAATCCAAAGCTTACATAGACAAACCGCAAACTCTTGAAGCTCTTTCCGAAACCGTAAGGCGCGAAATTGAAAGGATTCCTCGTGCCATGCTCGAAAGGAGTATGGAATGATTTTTTAAGAAATGTCTGAATGATTGTGGCGTGTTCATATATTTTGTTTTTCTATATTTGGGTTTTTTGCCACGATCTAAAACTCAAAAAATATCAAAAATATCTGTTCTTATGTAAATAAAAAATCACTGGGTAAAAACAAAAAACCAAACGGAGACAAATTTCCCAGTGATTCGTTTTTGTAATAAATTTGCCAAACGAACAAAATTTTAAAAATATAAAAATGTTCTAAAAAAATATATAAACTTTTAACGTTAACGTTTCGGGAAGTATTCTCCTCCCGATTTCAAAACGAATCTAAAAATAAATTATATTAATTTCTATAAATTCTGAAAAGATAGGAAGTAAATATATTTATTTGTGTATGTCAATGAGACTTACATTGACAAGTAGTTTTTAATGACAGTGACATGCTACCAAAAATATATATATAGGTGAGGCTTACCGTGTGATTGTAATTGTTTATTGAAATTCTTAAATGTTCCCTGACTAAAGTATTCAATTATTTACACAAAAAACGTTTTTCCATTCCAACTTATTGAAGTATACCGAATTTCACGCTTTTGGCATAAACCGTTTCGAAAATATTGCGGAAAAACTATCTTCAGAGTTTCCGCTTTAAGGAGCTCCGGCCCCTAGAAACAATTTTTGGGGTATGATTATAGAAACTTTTTTTAAGCTTTAATCGCTAGACAGTTTTAATCGCTTTAATCGCTAGAGTCACCTCCCAAAATATTTCTACGTCTAAAGCAACAGCCTTTATTTTGACCAGCGACAGTTTTCAAACTGTTGACCGTCGCGGTGATCCAGACATTGCTGATAACGAGAACCAATGGAATCACAAACCCCGAGAATCATATCCGTTAGTATTTGTCCGCATTCTCTTTCAATCGCTACTAATTGATTAACTTTGCCGGATTTGCCTAGTACACCTTGTCGTTAAAGCATCCCCATAAAAATAAGCCGAGCGGCGGAAGGTCAGGTGAACGTCCGGGATATTCAACCCAGACTATTCATCCAACCCATCTGTTCGGTAGAATCTCGTCAACATAAACCCTTAGGTCATGATGATAATGTGGAGGTGGACCATTGGGGGGATTCTCAGGTGCCCAGTAAGTGCAGTTGTGGCGATTAATTGATTTGAAAACTCTGAAATTTTCGCCAGAACTGTCTTTGGAATTCTAACGCAATTTACTATTTCCAGTAACACTTCAAGATAAATTTCTGTTGCTCGAAGATAAGTCTGGAAGCAGCCATTTTTCTTTTTTTTTTAGATTAGATCAATCTGAAAATGAATGCAGTATGAGTAAGTTATCATATATATATATGATAACTTCGCGGACGTTTGCGATCAAGCGGTATCCACTCCAGGATTGCCTTGGTCCATCTGTCGTCCCATCGCCTCGCTATATGGCCTGCCCATCTCCATTTCAACTGTTTTACTCTTCCAATGATGTCACAGACTTTTGTTTGTTCCCTGATCCATGCGCAAGACTTTCTGTCTCGTCTTGTAATGCCAAGCATACATCTTTCTATTCCCCTCTGTGCCACCCGAAGTTTTTGAATTGATTGCGATGTGAGTGTCCAGGTTTCACTTCCGTATGTCATAACGGGTAGAACGCACTGATCGAATACTTTTCTTTTCAGGCAAAGTGGGAGTCTGCTCTTAAACACTATGTTGAGCCTACCAAATGCCTGCCAGCCACATTTAACACGCCGTTCCACCTCCCGGGCGGTATTCCCCTCCATGGAAATCCTCTGCCCAAGATATATAAAGCTGTGCACAATCTCTAAATCCCTTCCTGGAACTGAAATTCTTCTGTCCTGAGCGAAGTTATTGAACATAGCCTGACTCTTTTTCAGGTTTATTTTCAAGCCAAATGGTTTCGCCAGCCCTTTGCAGTTCTTGTATGCGTCTTTGCAGCTCCTCTGGGTCTTGTGAAATGAGAATAATATCATCTGCAAATCTAAGATGGTTTAAGTTTGCACCATTGATCTTTACCCCATCCTGTTCCCAATCCAGTTTACGGAATACTTCTTCAAGGCCAGCCGAGAAAAGTATATGTATATATATATATATATATATATATATATATATATATATATATATATATATATATATATATATATATATATATATATATATATATATATGTATATGTATATGTATATATAAAAAAAAAAAATATATATATATATATATATATATATATATATATATATATATATATATATATATATATAGATATATATAGATATATATATATATATATATTAGGTATTAGGTAAACATGCGCCAAAAATTAAAGGGGATTAATAATTAATAAGGAATAATTAATTAATTATTAAAAAAATATTAATTAATTATTCCTTGACTTATTCTAAGAATATTTTGTTGTATGATGATTTTTGAAAAATCCCTTTGTTTCGAAGATACAGGGTGAACAAAATTTTCGACATTAACAACATTTGATTATCAAAAAGTACATGTAAAGTTGCTCAATCTACAATAAATGTTCGAAAAGACTTCCTCCAGCTTTGATACAAGCATTCAATCTTCTCGTCATTGACTGCCGAACTCTTTCAAACACACCAGGGTCGTTTCTAATTGAGTTACACCCAGCCATTATCCAATTTCGCAAATTATCCAAATTCTTCAATAGAGTAGCGTAAACTAATGACTTCAGATATCCCCAGAAGAAATAATCCAGGGGGTTTAAGTCCGGGGATTGAGCAGGCCATGCGTGTGGCCCACTTCGACCAATCCAGCAATATCCGTATGTTGCTGATAAAAAATCACAAGCAACCAAACAGTAAAGGGTTGTGCACCATCGTGCATAAACCACATTTCATGCATTGTTGCCAATGGATCATCTTCCAGAAACTCAGGCAGCGTTGCTTAACTATTGCGCCAGTAAGTATTTGTGATAGAAATACCGGTCCAATTAGGTAGTCACCTACAATTCCAACCCAAACATTCAACGAGAACTGATGTTGAAAACTATCTTCGCATACCTCTTGCGGATTTTCATCAGCCCATACATGGTTATTATAAAAATTCCTTATTGCGTTTCTTGCGAAAGTGGCTTGATCGGTGAAAAGAATTTGTGTCAGGAATAGAAGGATGTGAAGTAAAGTTTGCAATATCCATTGACATAACGCAATACGTGGAGGAAAATCAACTGGTAGTAGTGCCTGAACTCGTTGAATGTGGTATGGATACAACAAATTGCCCTTAAGAATTTTCCAAACTGTCCAGTGACTCACATTCAAAGTATTTACAATTTTTCGCGTAGAACTACCAGGCTCTTCCGCTATCATGTCCAGCACATTCTGTTCCAATTGTACCGTTCTTATAGTCGGTGATCTTCCTGGTCCTTCAGTTCGTTTCAATATGCCTGTTTCACGAAGACGTCGATGAATGTTTTCGAAGATTTTTCGGTCGGGGACATTACGGGCTGGAAATCGTTCACTGTACAATCGCCTAGCTTGTAATGCATTGCCATCAGCAAGACCATACATGAAGTGCATGTCAGTCATCTGGGCGTTTAAAGTACAAACCCCTTGCCGCATGTTTACCTAACACCCTGTATATATATGAACACTTTTGTTGGTTGCTTGACCGTGAAGGAGCCCCACCTATTCCTTGAACTGGATGACAAATGTTTTGGTCTCTCGAGGTTCAGACTCTTCAGGGCGCCGACATACCATACCATCAAGAATAAGGAGACCCTATCCACAGCCAACAACCCATGTTTCGGCGGAGATGCAGGTTGTTGTGTGTTCCACATGAGATTGTGGAACCCAACGGACGCAGTCCAAGATAATCTAACAGTACATATATATATATATATATATATATATATATATATATATATATATATATATATATATATATATATATATATATATATATATTTATATATATTGTGTTCCATAAATAATTTGTATGTGTCATATTTTCACAACAGATAAAAAGAATTGCTCATACTGCAAACACTTAAGTGGACAAACTATCATCCAGTTGGACAATCTGCCTGCTGCTCGTTAAATATGTTCAAAAAAACTTAAAGTCTCTTCCAATCTACAAATAACCATGGAGAATTTTAGCACCACGAAAGCTAATGCTTTCCCTCATCGATAGAAACCAAATTATTAGTATGAATTATTAAAAATGTTGACTGTTACAACCTTATAAAGACTATGGAAATACAGGTCTAAGGTCTGAAAACCGGTAGGTTTTTTAATTTGGGTAAAGGTTTTATTACAGATAACTATCTTCAAAGTAGTAAGAAAATAACCCACTTCAAGCCAGCAGTTAAATGTATGGGTGAGAGGCAATATAACATCTTAGGATGTGTCGGGTACATCGCTTACACGAATAAGTTGTCGATGATGCTCCGTAATAATACCCCCGTTAGGATTTACTACATCGTAACATACATGCCATCAAACTATCCAGCAAAACTTTTCTCGATGATGAAAATTAATACACATATCTGTTCAAAATAAAATAAAAGGGAGGGTAAAAAAAGTATTCCCTCTATAAAAGGATTGTAAAGTTTTAAGGGTTGTTCTGTTGTAGTATAAATTAACTTCCTTTTTAATTCCAACTCAAATGAGAGTTTTACCCACTCGCATTCAGTATTGCTTCTCCGCCTACACGATGCATTTCCTGAAAGTTATTTTTAGTAAGGTTAATGGCGGTTGCAATGATCTTTTTGTCTTATTTTTCGGCTATTTTCCCTTTTTTTATTTCAAACTAATAATCATTTTCTATTATTAAAATCTAAAGGTATTTATTGTCCTCTATGGAATGTCGATTTCTATGCCTTGCTTAATATGAGGTAATGGAATGAATTGAAACGCAATATTTCTATCCATGAAACAGATAAAAATGAAATAAATAATATATAATATTATTATATAACATCTACATTAGGAAAAGTTATAGGCCAATAAGCCTTCAATCGACAATGGCTAAACTCTTTCAAAAAATTATATACGACAGATTGAACCAAGCGATTGTCAATGAAAACATAATTCCAGCCTTCCAATTTGGTTTCAAACAAGGGTATTCTACGAGTCATCAACTCCAATGCTTAAGAGAAACTATAGAAGAGAGGTTTGAGAACAAGGAGTATTCTCTAACCATATTCTTAGATTTGGCCCAAACCTTTGATAGCGTATGGCATGACGGATTAAAACATAAAACAACATCGGTTAAGATACCAAAATCTTTAAAAGCCATCCTTTTTTCATATATAAACATCCATACACAACGCAACGCCCCTGTGACATGCCACAGGGGAGCATTCTAGGCCCAATTATTTTTAACCTATATACACACGTCATACCAGAAACAGAAACCTCTCTTCTAATGTTTGCAGATGACACAACTATTCTAATCAAGAAACAGAATCTTGAGCTTGCGGTAACCAAACTTCAAGCAGCTACAAATACCATTGTAAAATGGTCCAATAAATGGAATTTAAAAACCAATACCGATTATTCGCATAAATCAACATCCAACCGCTTGGAAAACAAAGGAAGAATATGTTAAATATCTGGGTGTATACAGGGATACCAGATTAATGTGGATAATTCGCATAATTAGTAAACTCAACGAAAGACATGCCAGAGTCTCTGAAGTGTCAATAGTTGCTGTTTTATAGACATTGATCAAGCATTTAACATAACTCTACAGAAAATAATCTGTGAATAAATATGATCTTGGTGTCATAACAGGTCCGTTCCTCGAAATAATTTGTGTACCGAATTGTTCCCTGAAAAATCGATTGTTGCGTTAGCTGTATGACATGTGGAGCCATCCTGTTGGAACCACTTCTCTTCCAGGTCAATACCATTCAAATTCGGAATTAAATAATGATTGATCATCAATCTGTAACGATCCCCATTAACGAATTGATAAATTTGGATCTTTTGCAACACTGCCAGTAATAGCAACGATATTTTCTTCGAATCGCACAGTTTTTTGTCTTGTTTTTGATTTAATTTCAAGCACGTAAAATGCTTTCGGAATTTGTCGATAATTCACACCAACAGAACTGTATAAAGAAATCAACACTGTGCTTGAAACGACTGTTTCAATAGCTCCAGTAGAAAAATGTTTCAAACAGACAAAAATCTCCAATAAGACATACACCATGAGTAATACAGGGAGTCTTTTTGGCAGGGTCGAGTACACTGAGTTTTGCAAGACTATTGTTTGAAAAGAAACAGTAACCAGATTCGACAATGTCACGTTCTGTTCCAAAGTCCTCACTCACACTTTTGTGGCATGGAGTGTTCATACATTTATCCTATGAAATGAATGACTTTATATTATAAATTGTACATTATCAATAGAGGATGTTCTAAAATCAGGGCAAATACCTGAATCGCATTCATCCAACTGTCAATTATCATGTTAACCAAGTCAAGATCTTTACATTTTCAGTTGATTTCTAACCTCAGAAAGCATGGCAAGTATATCACTATAATAGAGATCTCCAAAGGAGCAGTATGAACATGCAAGCGAATGTGTAGAAATAAACATATTTTGTGAAAATCGAACAATTAATGTGGAAAAAATTCTTTTGTGCACCTTCTCTATCGTCGATTTTGAAAACATTTTTGTGTTGAGTTAAAATAAAATATAAATTAGGCTTGTTATGATTGAATCGTTGGGTGTTAAGATCTTCATCACGTGCTCACGTACATCAGCTGGGCCGACTTTTTTGGTGCCTTTTAACGATATGACTTTTCCGATTTTCGTTGGAACTGTCGAAAAACCAGACTTGTCCATATTCCATATGGATTCTATATCAAAATGGTACAAATCAAAAAGCACACTTAAATGATCAAAAAATGGGTAGACATTTTCCTTGCCGGAGGCCTTGTTGAAAATTAAAAATTTTCATTTGCTTAAAAATACGATATGATTGGATGGAATATTCTGGACCATTCGAGAAAAATTCTAGAAAATTCGATATAATTCGATGGAATATTCTAAAAGATTCGAGAAAATATGAGAACACGTGGCCATTTTGAAAGGACATGAAATTATTCCCTATGCAATATAAGTTCGAAATTCATTCAGGACTATAAAGAGACACAAAATTGTTATATCCACCTTTTTCGACCAATGAAAAAATGTAATTTTCTCACTTATGGGAAATTTTCAACAAAAATTGAGCTCGCTTCGGCTCATACATAAAGAACATGAGCTAGCAAATTTTACTCCTATAAATGGTTTCCTCGCAATTAACTTGACAGTAAAAACATTGGTGTCGTAGTGGAAAAGAATTGAAAAATAGTACTGTATCCAACCTATGTATGTCTCCGTATGTTGGACTCCTAATATATCAATTCTTCTGTTGGAATCTTTAGTGTGACATATTAAACTTGAAGAGATTTACCACTAAACACCAAATCACTTTTTTGAACTGCTCGACGTACTTTTCGCTAACCATACTAGCATCAGAAGTTTAAAAAAGCGTTTTGGTGTTTAGTGGTAAACCTCTTCAAGTTTAGTCCTAATATATGTTGCTGCTTTGCAGATGTTTCGCCAAAATCTCATTCGGCATCTGCGGTGCTTACTGTCTCGAGGTTTATGACTTTCTGAGGGAGATCGCTACTACTACTTCGTTCCTGGTTTTCGAGTTGACCCTGGGGCCCTTATTTTTGTTCCATTGTTGCGACCACATCCATTTCGCGTCAGACGTGATCGGTAAAATTTTTAGACGCCGTCCTTTCGGCGTGGTTAACGTGTTTCCACGGTGCAGATCGAGATTAATCGATTGCGATATGATGAAAAGGGAATACTGCTCCAAGACCGATCCGTGAGGATCGGAAACGGTGGAAATTTATTCTTGATTAAAGTTCGTGTTGTTCGTGGCTGGCGTGAAGTCGCTTGATGAAAATTGAAAGAGATGGCTTGTTTCTCAGTTCTTGTTCTTCTGATGTTGTTTGGCGTATTCTTTTTTGTTTGTTGTTGTTATACTGGTGTTGATTGATGTTATGCGATTTTGATGGTCTTATTCGATGTTTAATAGCTCGGGGTGGATGGATTTGGTGGTGCTGCCGATCCCAGTGCGTCGATACTCCAGATTCAGGGCTAAGGCTAATTTTCTGGGTTAGGTTTGGAGCACCATCCGGCCAAGATGACGACTCCGGGGTACCCTCTCCTTAGGCCAGATCAGACCTTCGCTGCTGGAACTGCCAACAGTCACTGTTGTCTGCCCCCATGATGATCAGCGCGCTCGCTAACACGTCCGATCAACTCGAAGTCCTCCACCGAAGCTTGCAGGTATTTCACTACTTATTCCTGGTTAGTGAGTTCGGAATCGGATGGACTTGATGGTGCTGCCAATATTTGCGTGTCGATTCTTCTTCAACGTCGGGGCTAAGACTGATTCTTTGGGTTAGGTTTGAAGCGCCACCAGGTTCGTTGATGGACGACTTCGGCGGTGTCCGTTCCCTTGGCCAGGTCAGATCTTCGCTGCCGAAAACTACCAACAGCCACTGTTCGGACA
This sequence comes from Cosmopolites sordidus, assembly GCA_031761425.1. Classification (NCBI taxonomy): domain Eukaryota; kingdom Metazoa; phylum Arthropoda; class Insecta; order Coleoptera; family Curculionidae; genus Cosmopolites; species Cosmopolites sordidus. Next base: position 93,706 of record JARFXV010001281.1, read on the forward strand.
TCGCGACATCGGTTTCCCGTGTGATATTTGTGGCCTGTGTCTTAGTCGGTAGCGATCGGCTGGCTCTGCCCCATGAGGCGCTTGCGACGTCTTTGTTTGCAGTCATGCTCTGGATGTCGTACTGTCTATATATGCTGGTCTAAGTACGTCTTTCCACATTGGTGCCAAGTGTAGAGTATCGTCCCTCTTGTTTAGACTTCTTACTTTTCTTTACTTTTCGATTTCTATAGTTTCTCTGATCAGGCGTGTCCGAAAATGGTTTATTTTGTCTATCTCAAAGTTAGTTAGTTCATCAAGGTTCATTTTGTGCCCTGCTTCTAGTTGGCGTTGGAATATCGCCGATGTTGTTTGCTTATTCCGAATGCTTGTTTTGTGTTCCTCAAGGATACATTCCTCAAGGAAAGCATTATTCCAACACCAACTAGAAACAGGGCATAAAATTAACTTTGATGAATGCAATGAGATAGCCAACATAAACCATTTTCAGACATATAATACACAAAACACATAAATACCACACGGGAAACCGATCTCCCTCAGAAGGTCCAGATCAAAAATTCAGGTCACATCTCTTCCAGATCAGTACAATTCAAATTCAGAATTAAATAATCATTGATCTCTGATTGATCACTGATCTCTGTCATGATCTCCATTAACGCTAACGTGCTTACCAGTTTGATTTTTAAAGAAATACGACCCAATGTTACCACGGGCATACAATCCGCGCTATACCGTGCATTTTTCTGGATATAACGGTAATTGTTAGATCATTTACGGATTATTCTCACTCCTAAATGCGACAATTTTGTTTATTTACATAAGCGTTTAGCCAAAAATGAGCTTCGTCGTTGAATAAAACAACGCTCAACTTACTGTGAATGACGACGAATTGATAAATTTGAATCTTCATCAACATTTTCTTCGGAACGTACAGTTTTTTATTTTGGTTTTGTTTTAATATCGAACAGCATGAAATGTGTTTGCAATTTGTCGATAATTCGGCGAATACACCTCTCAGTTGAACAATAGTATTCTATAAGTTTTCGCGCTCAGAATACTAATTTTGATAAAACATTTCAACAATTTGCAAGAGTTGCTCTAATGATAAACGTTCCACGATGATTTTCCAGGCTATACCGAATAAGTCTGACAATAGAGGCGAACAAACCCACAGTTTGTTTGACAGAGACTCTTGTCGGAGTTCGGACACACTACAAAAATCATCCTTTATATTCAGTTCATTCTTTTTTTACTCTTTCTATTTATTTTTTTCTATATATTTAACTTATTATTATATTAAATTATTATTATATTTCTATTATATTTTATTCTATATATTTAACGTATTGCTATGATATATTAAAATTTGCTGTTAGTAACGACCTTTTCAAGCAATTGAAAAAAATCGAAGGAGAAACTACTTGTTAAACATGCCACTTCACGTTCTTTTTCTTTCATTTCGACTCGTCACTTCCGACATTTTATACTTTTTTTTTGTAATTTCAACACCGCAAAATCTAAACAAACTTTGCTCGACAAAGATTCTTGTATTTTCGCGCTTCTCCCAACTAAGGTTAATCTAGTGTAAAGTTAGTTGCTGTGGTCATGGTCAAAATATGAAACGCCAAAGTGCTTTTAAGCGACTAAAGTGTTTATGAGGTTTTCTTTTCAGTTTTTTTTTTCTCCCTCGGAATAACTTGCCTTATGGGCTTGTTATTGTCGTATTGTAAGTGGGCGTCTAGAGCTTTTCAACTGCTTTTGAAAATCTTGGTTTTTGTGTGGGCTTTACTGAATATATAAGCAGTCGTAAACTTGAACTCCCTACATTTTTCTCTGTGTAATTTTAAATAATTTTTTCAATATATTGATTACCAACACCAAACATTTCAGTGATTTTGCGTATTTTTAATAGAGAGGTAATTTATGGGAGAGGTATTTTTCAGCTTTGAATAATGTAACTGCGTTTCCAATGTCCGTTGTAAAATTTACGCTACTTCCTACTTAGACTAAATCTTCTATTGTAACCATTGTAGTGAAACACTACACTCACGGAGGTTTATTAGTAAACATATTTCAATATTGGATCTCACCTCATGATAATGCCAACATGGATGGCTAAACGAGCGTAAAAGAGTGAAAATGAAATAATTTGTTTCAATTATGTTATTGGAACCATATCTTTGAAACACTGAAGTAGAAAATACTGTGAAAGTTAGAGCTCTTAACATTAATATTAAGAGGTGCCGCATTGCAAATTGCAAATTGCAATTTCCCAATTAAATAACATAGGATTTTATTTTATAATCTTTGGAATTTTAAAGCTCATCAGCGAAACATTACTGTGGAAAGACAATTACATATATTTATGCATTTTATTATGCAATTTAGTCTCGAATAACTTTTGAAAAAGTAAATTTTCCCAAAATTTAAAAGAGGCCTTTTTTGAAGACGTTTAATTGCCTACAAAGATATGTAAAACTCTTTTCACAATAATGTTCCGCTGAAGATCTACAAAATTCCAAATTAAAAAAAATATTCCTATGTTATTTAAATGGGAAATTGAAATTTGCGATGCGGCACCTCTTAATATTAATATTAAGAGCTATAACTTTCACAGTATATATATATATATATATATATATATATATATATATATATATATATATATATATATATATATATAAGATATATTTATATATATATATATATATATATATATATATATATATATATATATATATATATATATATATATATATATCCTGGAGATATTGGTCCGTATAAAATTGCTGTCGCCACTGTCTCAGTATGGATACAAAAATAATAGAAAATTTACAAATAAATGCTGTTCCGTTCATTATGCTATGTGGAATGTAATGTCAATTTATGTTTTAATGTCATACAAAGTTAAAACGACCAGTGCTAGAAACATTTCTTGAAATAAAGTAATAAACTATCTATATGGAATACCTGCAGGGGGTAAGTAAAAATTAATTGCAAAAACCTTATAATACTTCATTAAAGTATTTTCTTAGATTCCGTAAAACATTTTTCTGATGACGATCAAATCATGACCGAAACGTTAAATAAATACACAAAAGGAACAGGAAAACACCAGAACACCTCTCTTTTACTTTTTCCAATATGTACGGACCAATATACCCAAGAAACTTTACTAATATATATATATATATATATATATATATATATATATATATATATATATATATATATATAAATATATATATATATATATATATATATATATATATATATATATATATATATATGTATATATGAGGCATTCGATCACATGCCAAATCGATCACTTTTGAACCTGATCCTTTTCGATTACGCTGAAAGTTTGTGTCCTTTTTTACCCCCTCCCCCCAAAACGTTCCTGAGAATTTTTTCAAATTTTATTACCCAACCCAAAAAAGTTATGGATTTTTGGAAAAATATGCTCATTTTCTTCAAATAACCATAACTATCAAAAATTGACCTATTGAGACTTTTTTTAAATTTCGTATTTTTAACACGTTTTAGAAAAAAATACGAAAAAAAAATTCTGAAATCAAGTTCCATAAAGAAAAACTGTAATTTTTTCGAATTCTGACATTTTTTTTCTCTCAAAAAACTTTGATTTTTTCTGTAAATATTCCCATGTAAAGGAGGGCCGACTTTTCTTTCTATTTTTTTTCTATTTAATTGATTTTTTTTTCATTTTTCAAACTTTTTCACTTTCTATTTTAAAAACTTTTTTTATACAGTAAAATTAATTCCAATCAATGATTATGTGGTATTTTATTCTTAACTTATAGTCTAAAATTATAATTAATGATTAGGATTTTACGGTATATATATATATATATATATATATATATATATATATATATATATATATATATATATATATATATATATATATATATATATATATATATCTTGGAGATATTGGTCCGTATAAAATTGCTGTCGCCACTGTCTCAGTAAGGATACAAAAATAATAGAAAATTTACAAATAAATGCTGTTCCGTTCATTAAGCTATGTGGAATGTAATGTCAATTTATGTTTTAATGTCATACAAAGTTAAAACGACCAGTGCTAGAAACATTTCTTGAAATAAAGTAATAAACATTCTATATGGAATACCTGCAGGGGGTAAGTAAAAATTAATTGCAAAAACCTTATAATACTTCATTAAAGTATTTTCTTAGATTCCGTAAAACATTTTTCTAATGAAGATCAAATCATGACCGAAACGTTAAATAAATACACAAAAGGAACAGGAAAACACCAGAACACCTCTCTTTTACTTACTTTTACCAATTTATACGGACCTCTTTACTTTTACCAATTTATACGGACCAATATACCCAAGAAACTTTACAAAAAAATAAATAAATAAATAAATAAATATATATATATATATATATATATATATATATATATATATATATATATATATATATATATATATATTAAAGAACTCTTTCACCCTTTCTCCACGTGGTGCCACCGATCGCCTTCGCCGAACTGTCAACCATGCGACGCCACGTGTCTGTCGGGACCGGTTTCTAGCCTTTCAGCCGTCATCAGCCGAGCTCTAGACGAACGCAAGGAAAGCAGTTCGGAGAGGCAATCGGGGCCAGACCAGATCAACTGGCCATTTTAATGACGGGTCGTGATCGCACACAACTCACGCCATCATACGGCGAATGCTCGTAGCAGTCAGGACCGCTCGTAACATTCTGCCTGGAACCTCGGGTATAGTACCAGGTATACCCACAAGGTAGCGTAACGGAAAAATGGCCAGTTGATGGTTCCAGGCAGAATGTTACGAGCGGTCCTGACTGCTACGAGCATTCGCCGTATGATGGCGTGAGTTGTGTGCGATCACGACCCGTCATTAAAATGGTCAGTTGATCTGGTCTGGCCCCGATTGCCTCTCCGAACTGCTTTCCTTGCGTTCGTCTAGAGCTCGGCTGATGACGGCTGAAAGGCTAGAAACCGGTCCCGAGAGACACGTGGCGTCGCATGGTTGACAGTTCAGTGAAGGCGATCGGTGGCACCACGTGGAGAAAGGGTGAAAGATTTCTGTAATATTTTCCCTCCACGGTTCCGTTACGCTACCTTGTGGGCATGACTAAAAGTTCTGAGTACGTAACAGTCAATAATGTCGAACTTTATGATGTATATGTCAGATGGCGTCTAGCAACACTATTGTTTCCAATTCTGTATACATAAATAACAACCCTTGGCGTATATGCGGTATATGCGTACATCTATACAATATATTTTTTCTTTAAAATGCCGCGAATAATCGTTGGTTACGTTTACAAAAGTACTTTCGCTAACACCATGTATAGATAATATTTCGACATCGTTTCGTTGACAGATAGAATCTGTGAATTATGTTCTTTCTGATTTGTTTTGGATTTTACATGATGTTATCAATAGCAAATAATATTATCAGATAAAAGCTCCACATTGAAGTACGAGAAAATATAATTAATTCGTGAACTGTCTCAGGATACAAAATCGTTAGCTTATCTAGGGGGGGAATTTGATTTATTAGCGAACTTGTTGAGTTGTTTCCCAAAATTCAGGAGGGATCGAAGTTTTTTTTCCATTAGCTCTAACTTCTATAAATTTCACTTTGAAGAAAAGTATATATTTGTTCGTGTTTCGGTTTAGTTGATATATTAGGCCTACAACTCTATTTTGGACTATAGATAATAGTGTCCATTATTAATTATCTTTGTTAAATATATCTATTAATTCTATATTTATTACTATATCTATTCTCTATTTATGTGTATTAAATATACTATAGTTTTGTGATTTATAGGGATGTGTGCTATAGTCCGCACTTTTTATTTTTGGCAGCTATTTCAATTAATTTACCAACAACCGAATGAGATGTCTGGAAAGTTTGTAAGGATTTACCAATAGATGTCCCTTTAACGGTTGTAAAAAAAATCTTCTGATTCATCTTTTTATTTCAAAAAGAGCAAGAACGCTATCCAGAAAAAAAAGATTTATGCCGTTTATGGAAAGAGTCCTGTTGGGGAAACCATAAATGCAAAAGTGGTTTGGTCGGTTAGGAGGCGGATATTTTCACTTCGGAGACTGGTATCGCTCTGGCCGTCCTTTAAGTACAAATGTCGATGAAATAAAGCTCATAATAGCCGAAGATTCACCCATCACGGGTTGTGAGATAGCAGATAAATTATATATTAGCAAATTGACTATTTTTGACCATCTGAAAAAATGGGTCACGAATTTACTGAGTGAAATTTTGCTAGAGAGAATTTCTTCGTGCGATCTTTTGCTGAAAAAAAAACTGAGGTTCCATTTCTGAAGCGGTAATTGGTGATGAAAAGTTGATTGTGGAGAAGAACGTACAACGACAAAAGTTAAGGGTGTAGCCAAGGTAAATGGTTTTAAGTAGGGTGGAAGACGGTTTTCTTCTGGCAGATGCACTTTGAGCTTCTTCCGTGCAACTAAACCATCAACACTGACCTATACTGTTCACAATTAGATCGGCTGAAACCAACAATTGATGGAAACGGTCAGAATTAGCAAACAGGAAAGGCGTCGTTTTTTTTTCCAGACAACCCATTAATGATAATCAAAAAATAATTCCTTGTTACACCAACATCAATGTTTCTTATTAATGTCCCGCTTTCTATTCTAGATAAATAGAACTGAAACTATTTTATTACTTTATTTATAATTATTATTTACCACTTTTACTGTACAATCATTTATAAAATTTCCAAAGTTATGTGACTGTTTTCGCCTACACCCTGAAACGCATTGTTGTCTTATATTGTTATTTTCCAAAACTTTGCTAAACAATGAACTGGTTAATAATGCTCCTTTCAAAATTATTTTATAAGTTTAGTGGGAAAATTTCCTTTTGAATCTCAAAGTGTTTTGCTTGATGCTTTGCAACCACGGTTTTAGATAAAAGCGCGAAAATAAAATCTGACTTAGTGTATATAATTAATTGTAGAGACATTAATATGAGACAATATAGGATTGCATATTTATATAGACAGGAAATTTAATTTACTACTGGATGTTTTTTTTTTCGGCAACTTAGTAAAACCCAAATGTTCTTTAACTTTTCAATCTATTTTTTTAATAGGTTTTATTCAACCTATAGTAGAATATATGGATTATTTCTCGTAAGTAAATAAATCGTTTCATGCAATGGCGTCCGCCATTACTTCCAATTATTAAAATCTATTTCGCCAAAATGTTTATACATTTTTTTCAATTATTTTTTATGAGTACGTGGAATTGTTTCGTTTTTTTTTATTATATGGTAAAAAAAGGCAGTATGAAGTAAATATAACGATAAAACTAAAGTTAGTATTAATTATAATTATAGCGAGTCAGTAGTGTATGACTATCACTAAACACATTGATAAACAGTGACCTTGCTGGAGTTCGGGCAAAAATCCTCTCCCTACTTATCATACATCATGTTCTTATTTAATTAACACGATATTAACATTTGAAAATATCAAGATGAGATTGAAACACATTTTCTTGCAGTGTAGAAAAAAAATTATTTCTCATTTGTGAAGTGAATGTAAAATAAACTTCCAGTAAGTAATGTGTGAGTGATTGTGGCGTGTTCATATACTTTTTCATTTTTTAGGTTTTTTGCCACGATCTAAAAAATATCAAAAATATCTGTTCTTATGTAAATAAAGAATCACTGGGTAAAAAAAAACCAAAACGGAGACAAATTTCTCAGTGATTCTTTATTGTAATAAATTTGCCTAACGAACAAACATTTGCCCCGTTTTCAAAACTAAACTAAAAAATAAATTATATTAATTTGTAATATATAAAGTAACGAGTGAAAGTAACAATATTTTTTTGTATATGTCAACGATACATACATTGACAACAATAGATTTTCATGACAGTGACATACTACCAAAAAATATATATAGGTAATGTTTACTGTGTGATTGTTTATTGTATTGATTGTGTATTGAAATATTTAATTATTTTTAATTGTATTCTTTAGAATCGGGAATAATATTGAATTTAAATCTACCGAAAGCATATCAATACTCTTATTTTAATTTAAATTAATTATAACGGTTTCTTTTACTCTTCTGAATTTTGTTACCAATTTTTTTAATACCGTTTTGGAATTATTTTAATTGATTTTATATCCCGATTCCCATGGGTGTTGATAAATTCTAGCTTTATTATAATCGCCCTTTCTGGAATGTTTTTTTATGTTCTTTTATTCTAAAATCTAACTGTCTAGATGTCTCACTTATATAAAATTTGCCACATTTGATTCTTTAATTTATTATATTTTATATAAGTTTAATTTATTTAAGTATTTCAATACACAATCAGTACAGTAAACAATCACACAGTAAACCACACCTATATATTTTTTTAGTAGTATGCGACTGTGTATTTAAAAACTATTATTTTCAATGCAAGTATCATTGACATACACAAAAAATATATTTACTTCCTTTGCATTATACTGCATACATTCACTTTCTTTGCATTATATATAGAAATGTATATAATTTATTTTTTAGATTCGTTTTGAAAACGGGAGAGAGAAGACCTCCCGAAACGTTAACGTTCAAAAGTTTGTATTTATTTTAGAACATTTTGATATTTTTAAAATTTTGTTCGTTAGGCAAATTTATTACAGAAAAGAATCACTGAGAAATTTGTCTCCGTTTGGTTTTTTTGTTTTTTACCTAGTGATTCTTTATTTACATAAGAACAGATATTTTTTTATCTATTTTGAGTTTTAGATCGTGGCGAAAAACCTAAAAAAAGAAAAAAATATAAACTTCCACTGTTTGCAGTGCTGTTTCATCTATATCATATAATGGTAACTCTATACTTTTATAAAATATCGAACAAGCTCAGATGAAGCGCATCAAACTAGTCTAATAGAAGTTCAGTCGAATATGTCTTTGATGATTGTAAACAAAGGTGGTATCCATTGAGTGGAAACCAATTTCATACACAAATCATCATGTAAAATATAGTGGGCATGATTTATCTAGAGGCTTATAATGCTAACAAGCTCGCATACAGTCGCATACTCCTCAATTAACTTTCGTCAACATTCAAGAGAAATAATCCCTTAATGTGGAATCTAATTCTTACGGTATGTCTGTCGGGGTTAAATCAATCAAATTGTATTGCGTAAAACTTTATCAGCCCTCGTATAAATATGGACTAAGAATTCTTTACCTAAAGTGGAAATATTGCTAAAGTGAAGCATATCGATTTGAATGCCTTATCATTTAACAGTTCGTAGTTTCAAGTGAATAAGTGCAAAAAACCCTAACATTAATGGGAACATTTTTCTAGCTATAACTTAAGTAAAATAGAAAATTACTGTGTTTCCCCCAGAAGTGTCTTTCAGATTTTCATTTTACAGTCAGTTGTTATATTCAGAACAGTTATTTTTAGGTCGAACGGCAGTTTATAAAACATAGTAAAGCTTTAAAAACCTACTTACGATGCTATAATAATAACAAGCCTAAAAACATTTTATACCGGTTTAAAAAAAAATGAAGAAAAAAAAACCGTAAACATTTTAAGTTGCTTAAGAGTACCGGAATTTGATCTTTTGTCCATGGGCAAAGCCACAAACTTTACGCCGCCAAAAATTTGATGTTGATAGAAGCGTCTAAAAACCCGAAAATACAAGAATCTCTGCCGAGTAAAGTTTCTTTAGATTTTACGGTGCTTGTGAAAATATACATCCGCCGCAAGTATTGTTTTCGGAAACGATGAAAAACGAAGAAAGAAATAAAAATAGCTCCAATAATAAATTTAACTGAGGTAGCCGATACTTGATAAAAATTCATTTTAAATAAATAAACAAAGATTAATATCAAAAAATTAAGAGTTTTTTTAGTATAGTTTGTATTTGAAAAAGGCACAGTGTGTGTCGAAACAATTATCATACATACAATGTTAAATGTAGTGGAAATCTTTAGATATTAATCTTTGTTTATTTGTATAAAAATAACTTAAAGCAGCAGTGTTTTTGCGATTCCTTTCAGAAAATATGTATTAAAAATTACTTGAAAGGTTTTAGCTTTGTTTTCCTCCTATTTACACTCATAGGTTTACTGACATCATATCAAGTTAATACCAGAATGATAGTTTAAAATGTCAAAATTGCAAAATTTGTGCAAATAGAATTTAACATAAAAAAAAATATTTTATTGCATTAAGTTCCACTGGAAGAAATAGAGAAGAATATAGTTTATGAGTAGAACAATTTGGGGTCCAGGTTGATCTTCTATCCAGATGTAACCACTGCATAATGTTTACTTAACATGTGCCTTAAATGCCTTAATATGCCTTAATATGCCTTAATGCTTATCTTAATTGCATCAATTGTTGTTGATAACGTTCCCCAGTGATGGTTTGGTTAGGCTGATGTAGCTTATAGTACATCACTCCGAGCTGATCCCATCAGAAGCACAGCATTAGCTTCTTACCATGAATATTCGGTTTGGTTGTTGAAGTTGATGTATAGCCGGGCTTACTCCACGATTTTCTGCGCTTAGTATTGTCGTAGTGAATCCATTTTTCGTCCCCGTCACGATTCGATGCAAAAAACCTTTCCGATTTGAGGCGGTTCGCAAGTGAAAAAACGGCGTTCGACGTCTCTTGGCTTGAGTTCATATGGAACCCAATTTCCTTGTCTTCGCACCATATCCACGGTCTTGAGACGGTTTGAAATCCCTTGTTGAGTCACTCCTAAGGTTTCAGCAAGCTCTTCTTGAGTTTGGTATGAATCTTAGTCCAATAATGCCTCCAATTCAGCGTATTCAAACTTTACTGGCCTCTCTTCGCTTTCTTTGTCACTGATGTCAAAAATGCCACTTTTAAAACGCCGGAATCAGTACTCACATGTTTTTATTGATGGAGCATATTCCCGATATGCTTCACACAGCAATCGATGTCCATCAGCTGCACTTTTCTTCAAATTAATCTTTCACTCTTGCTCCACGTATTTCTCTTCACCAACTATTTCTCGGGACCAGTTTTTAACCTTTCAGCCGTCATCAGCCGAGCTCAAGATGGACGCAAGGAAAGCAGTTGGTGGAGAGGATAAGTGCTAGGCCATATCAACTAGCCATTTTGGCCAAGTCCAAGTTGTTATATGGCCTGCAATGTCAGCAGGTACAATTAACTCATACTTCTATGAAGGTGCCAGAGGTAAAGCAGGCATTGTTAATTCAGCTAAGTATTGTGAGATTATACCAGGTTTTTTCCACCAATCACTGCAATAATTTGAGGGAAGGTGATATCTCGTAGAGGTGACAAAAAGTCCAAATTTAACTCCACATGATTTTTTCTTGTGGGGTTATATCAAGAGCAAAGTTTATGAAAATAAATCACGTACCATATTGCAAACTGAAGAAAAATATTGTTCCCGGGATCCATTTGATATCTAGACATATGTGTGGCAGGGTGATAGCACATTGTCGATCTTTCTTTTAAACATGTCTGCTCCGTGAAGGCCGCCATCTTGACAATATCATTTTTGCTAAGTAAATTACCAAACACAATATATATATATATATATATATATATATATATATATATATATATATATATATATATATATATAAATATTTCCAGTATACCTCGCCTAAGATACTGGACGGGTCACGGGTGGTGGATAGTGAATAGTGAAAGTTCCATTAGATATTAATGGACAGCTGCGAATATCTCAAAATAAGCAGCCCCGAACCAAGGCAAAAAAACTAAATCCACTTAGCGTCTGACTTGTATCAAGCGGTTGAGTGGTCAGCGTCTGTTCACCAGTGGTGCGGCTGATATTTAAATTCTGGAACTAACCCCTCCAGTCTTAACCTCTGAACCGTCATGGTTCAAACCTTTAATTCAAAGTACAAGATGAAGCGTTCTAGTAATTACAAAATTACCCCAGGAGGTAGACAATTCTCTGCCAGCTTTGCTGGCACAACCGCACTTAAACGCAAAATTTTTCAGAGGGAGTCGGAGACCTCTGGCCAACTTCTGAAACCGAAAACGAAAACTTTCTTTGGAACGGTAAATATCAATTCTCTCCTGCGTCCAGGAAAACTACACGAATTGGGGCGAACACTGAATCAGCAAAAAATCCAAATATTAGCTTTGCAAGAAACCAGATTGACAGATGATAACATCTTGGAATTCGGCAACTACAGACTTTTTAAAAGTAAAACGGACAAAAGAATACTCAAAAATACACCACATCTCGGTGTTGCTTTCGCTATCTCAAGAAACTAATGTCCAGCCAGTAAATAATCGACTTATGACACCATCCCTCAAGTGTGCTAACAAAAACTATACATTAATCAATGCACACCTCCCAGTTAACGAAGAAAATAAGTCTAATCCTGAAAAAGTATATAAGTCCTGGGAAATCCTGGAAAAGACTATCTCTAAAATTCCCTCTAACCATGTAAAAATCCTATTGGGTGATTTCAACGCCCAACTAGGGAAAGAAAAAAAGTACAGGAAAACAGTCGGCAATTTTCCCGCTCATAAATGGACTAACCATAATGATAAAAGATTAGTTGAACTATGTTCGCAGTTTAATCTAAAAATAATGTCAACCAATTTTAAGAAGAAAATAACAAAACCAAAGACCTGGAGGTGCCCAAACACGTACATGGGTGAATTGTTGTGACCATGTTGCCATTTCGTACCCCAATTATAAAGAGATTTTGAATGTTCAAGTCAGAAATGGAGCTAACATAGACACGGATCACTACTTGACTAGTATCAAATTCAGCTTAAAAACTTGAAAACTGATTCAAAAGAGACTGCTAATACCAAAGTTCGACCCAACGAAAATAAAACCAGCGCTAACAGAAGAGCTTGATAAACAACCAGCACAAAACTGGCAAGAATTAAAACAAAAAATTATTAAACAGCCTTAGAGTTGGTCCCTTTATAAAAATGCAGAAAACATCCGTGGTGGGATGAAGTTTGCGAGCAAGCAGTATTAAGCCGAAGTAAAGCATTCAAAGATTGGAACAGTCAAAAAACAGCAATAAACTATAACATCTTTTTGGAAGTAAGAAAAGAAACATCGAAGCTAATTAGACAAACTAAAAGAAAATATGAAAACAATCAACTTAATGAAATAGAAAAAGATTTCCAAAAAAATAACACCTGAAACTTTTACAAAACATTTAAAACTAAATTATCAGGCTATCAACCCCAAAGTCTTTGCTTCCAAAAGGAAAACGGACAACTAGCTCTAAATAGCCAAGACAATTGCAAAGAAGTTGCAAAATATTTTGAACAAATACTAAACTGTCCTGAACCCGTAAACAAATTACCAACACTAAACCCTAAACAAACAAACCCAGATTCATTACTACCGAATGAAGATGAAATAATTAGGCAAATCAAGCCACAATAACAATAACAAAAATAACAAAGCTTCTGGTGAAGATGGAATCACTGCTGAACTTTTGAAATCCGCTGGTCCAGGTACAATCAAGGAAATAACCAAAATTCTACAAAAAGTTTGGCGAACCGAACGGATTCCGGAAGATTGGAAAGATGCCATAATCCATCCACTACACAAGAAAGGAGATAGAACGGATGTAAACAACTATAGAGGGATATCTCTTCTCCCAGTTTGTTACAAGATTCTATCTCAATGTCTACTAGACAGAGCACAGGGACAGTTAGAACCTAAAATTGGTGAATATCAAGCAGGTTTTCGACCGGGCAGATCCTGTCCTGAACAGATCCTGAATCTAAAGCTGATCCTAAGACATCAAAAACTGTACAATAAAAATCTCGTCTGTACATTTGTGGATTTCAAAAAAGCATATGATTCTATTGACCGCGAATCTTTATTTCCAATCTTAAAAGAACAAGGACTAGATTTGAAAACGCTGGCAATTATTAAAGCAACATTAACACAAGGTCAAAAGTTAAATTCATTGGTGAGATCTCAGAGCCCTTCGAAATTAAAACTGGAGTGAGACAAGGGGATGGACTCTCGCCACTTTTATTTAACTGTGTTCTAGAAAAAGTAATACAGGAGTGGCATGAAAAAAAGTCAGCCCTGAATATTGACCAGCCCATTAAACTGGGGAGAACCAACATCAAAATTGATTGTCTGGCATTTGCTGATGATCTAGCAATTTTAGCTCAAGATGTATTAACGACACAGAAACAGATTGAAATCCTAAAAGAAACAGCAGAAAACGTAGGACTCCAAATTTCCTTTGAAAAGACACAATACATGACCTGCAACAGACTAAGAACGCCGAGAGAGGTAACATCAGACGAGTCTCTCAATTCAAATATTTGGGTTAAATAATCATGGAAAATGGGTTGGAAAAAGCAGCCAATAAGGATAGATGTTAAAAAATGGAAACGGCATTGAGACTTACACAAAATATTTACAACAAAAAATGCCTATCTAAAAACACAAAACTGAGACATTACAACACAATTATTAAACCAGAATGTCTATATGGGACAGAAACGCTCATTTTGAATAGAAAGCGGGACATCGAGGACATTGAAAAGAAGGAAAGAAAAATCATAAGAAAAATCTATGGCCCCAAACAAATAAATAGCACAACATACCGACTTCGAGAAAACCAAGAAATCAAACAATACATAGATATACATAACGATATGAGAAAAAAAAGACTTAAGTTTTACGGACACATAAAACGGATGAATTCGAGTAGGCTAACTAGAGAAATAGTAGAATTTTATGAAAATAGGAGTAGAGCTAAAGTAGAAATAATTAAATGGATCGCTGCAATTACAGAGGACCTAGGATCAGTCAATATTACACAAACTGAAATTCAGGATAGAGGCTGTTTCAGACACAAGGTTGACGTTTGGAAGGTTGGCCAGAGAGAAAAATGTAGGAAGACTGGCACAACTTCTGGGGTCTGATGAAAGGAAAAAAGCTCATAACGAAAGAATGAAATTAGTATGGGCGCAAAGGAAGGCTAACAACAACAAACGCCTCTAAATGTACTTCGCGTGGTCCACTAGGGCCCATACGTGAATAATAATAATAATAATATAAAAGTACTGTGAAAGTTAAAACGCTTAATATTAATATTAACAGGTGCTGCATCGCAAATTTCAATTTCCCATTTAAATAACATAGTATTTTTTTTTAATTTTGAAATTTTATAGCTCTTCAGCGGAACATTACTGTTGAAAGACTATTACATATATTTGTTGGAAATTGAACGTTCTTCATTCAAGGTATCTTATAAATTTTCGATACATTTACTTTTTCACAAGTTATTCACGGTTAAAGTTGAATGCATAAAAAAATGTAAATTTTTTTAATTTTTCGACGTAACTATCAATTTTATCGAAAAATGTTATTCAACCTTTTTTGTAGATCATTCCATTTCCTATACATTTTTATTAATAAATTTTTCGAAATTCCGAAAAAATTCGAAAAATAAAGAGGTAATCATCCGGCTTCAGTGAATGTTTGATTGGGAGTATCATACGACACGTATCTCCTTCAACCGTACTTGTGAAAGCAAGGTGTGGAAACGCGTGCAACAATCTACCAAAGCGATGTTTTTGAAAATGTAGTAAAGCCGTTTAATTACACTTTGTACCAAGGAGAACATTGGATCTTCCCAGCAAGATTCAGCGCCAGTCCATAAGACGAGAGCGCCACAGAGCGTTGACTGGAGGCCAGTTTGCCTGAGTTAATTGCTGTTAAAGATTGAGCCTCAGGAAGTCCGGATTTCAGCCTGCTAGACTACCCGCTGAATAATCTTTTAGAGGATAAAGTATGTTTTAGATCTAAATGCAATATGCGGATCCTGAAAGCTAATTTAAGGGAAGTAGCAGTTTCAATCCCCTTTGAGTGGTGCGTGAGGCGATAGACAACTGACCGGACCGTTTGAAGAAGTGTGTAAAAGCAAAGGGTAAATATTTCCCGAAAGTTTTATATTTTTAATTTCCTTCCTAAGCATAAAATATAATAACACATATATAAAATATTTTCATATATTTTAAATATTTGATAAAAAAGTATCAAGCGATCAATTTAATTTTCAAAAAATGCATGGTTTAAATATAATATTTCTCCCAATTTATTAAAAACAAACAATAAAAAAACGCACTAATCATATGATGACTTTTGACATTTAAATTGATTGGAAGAAAAAACTTGAATCCTTCCTAAATTTCTAGAAACAAAACGAGTTTGTTAATTTCTTCCGTAAATAAGCCAACAGTTACTTACCCTTGGACCTTAATTCAATCGAAAACAGCATGTAAAACGCTTAGGGAACCAGTGGGATATTTTTCGATTAAGCCTATAAATGTCGTTATTGAAACAATGCGTTAACAAACGCAATTAATTTGATCATTGTTTAGCAAATAACGATATAAGAATACAATGCTTTCACTGGTTCTTTGGCGAAAATAATCGCCGCTGTGCTGGAAAATTTATGAGCGATTTCACGACAAAGGTGCCCCATAATGAACCTGTCTTTTAAGAAAATAATAGGAATAATTACTTATTAATTTAACTGCAACAAAGAAATAATTAATCATTAGAATTTCGAGAATTTATTGTTGTTTTTTTTTAGTTGAATTAAGGATTGATAGGCAGAATGGATATGAACATTTTCAAACCACTTGAAAAAGAAATATGCACACTTCAAACTTACAGTATGACCCGAAAATGAAGATCCATCTTCTAAACACACGGTATACCTTCCAAAAATTCTGAAGGAACCAGACAATGACAGTTGACTACGTTTTGGTAACCAATGAAATGGCTACTCGGAATAAAGACTTATCTCGCAACAAAGACTGACCCAATAAATCGAAAAATTAACTAAACTGTCATTTAAAACAAATGTGTGTAAAAACATATTTGACAAATAATAATTGATTAATTATTATTTAATGAATAAACTACCGAACAAATTTGTGTTAAAACAATTTTTAACACGCTTTTATTAGCCTCGCCTTTATCTATCTATGTAACGGATTTTTTTAACGTCCTTTTCACCCACTTCAAAACGTCAGACTAAATTGAAACTTTGCACATTTATCAAGGACCGATGACAATGCAATAATTTAATAAGTTTGTCCCATTATCCTGAACAGGATCGTCAGGATCAAGGATTTGCTTTCGGAGAGGGAGCCTGAGACACGATTACAACGCCCAAGGAAGGCCGTAGGCGCGCAAATTACCCACTCCCAGTACCCACTCTCATTATCCACTTTTTGTACCATATTTTCATACTAACTCTGCTTATAAAAATGGTACTGATGGAATATTTATAACAACTGACATCAAGCACCACACGCTTTTTTTCACAATGACATAAATTTTCTCGTTCATCACTTTATCCTTAAACTAAGAATTATTTTTTACTTTTTAGTTCGGTTTACCATCAAAGCGTGTTTTTAGTTTTTTTTAACTCTAATTTATTTTTTAATTAAGATCAGTCATAAAATGAATGTGGTGACGTCGTATTGACTAATTGAGATGATCCACACGTCTTGGCGACAAAAATTAATTCAGTGTCTGTCACTGGGTGTAATCCATTCATGTTGGAACCACATTTCTTCTAGATCAATATTATTCAATTCAGTCCACAAAAATCATCTCGTTCCGGTTATAGCTGTGTTCACAGTTATAGATTCAACAGCAGCATTCTGAAAAAAATACGGCCCGATTACACCTCCTGACCATAAAGTAAAACAAAGAGTGTCTCGCTTAGGATGTAAAGGTTTCTCATGAATCAATCGTGGATTTTCCTCACCCCAAATGTGAAAATTTTGTTTATTAACATAGCCACCAATTTCAAAATGTGCATCATTTGAAAAGATTATATTTTGAGAAAAATCATTTGTTTGTTCTTTGATCCAGTTGACAAATAAACGACATTTTGAACTTTATATACATTCAGAGCTAAATTCTTCCATAAAATACGCCTTGTTGTTGATTAACCGAGTCCAAATTGTTGTAAATGTCGACTATAAACATTTCTAGGTCTTCAGCAACACTCTTACGTACCAAATCAATATGCTCTTGTTAACGACCCTACGATTACATATGGCTCTTCTTTTATCATCCACCGAACCAGTTTCTTGAACTTTTTAAACAATTCGACTGATAGTGCCTTCAGATGAACGATTGTGTTAACCGTAAATTTCACGTAATTTTCTGAAAACATTTTCCACTTAACGTCCATTTTCATAAAGTAATTGAAGAATTTTAATACGTTGTTGTATTGTATACGGCTCCATTTTTATGATTGTCATATATTAGACTTCTGAATTGAGATTAAACTTAGGCAAATGTACAACGGCATCTGTGTTTTATTCAGAAATTAAAAAAACCGTTCAATTCGAAAGACCCATTATAACAGCAGATAAAGTAGGTGAGATATCCCATCCGCAAAATCAACAATAAAGTTTTCGATAAAATTGAGCGTCGCTAAATGATATATTGCTAGTCCATCAGAAAAATATTAAAGCATTCGATAGAGTAAAACGGCCTGATGTCTTACAAATAACGCAGGATAAAAACTAACGTCATTGAAGACTTGTATAAAAACACGGTAACATAAATACAAGTAAAACACAAATTTATCGGAGAATAACATACAAACACATAATTTGACAAGGAGATAGCGTCAGTTCTCTGTTGTTCAAGCCGCCATTACATACTATCTAGGAAATATAGTGCGGTTCGAGATATATCGTTGACTGAATGGCTGCAATAAACTGTTAACAACCCCTGTCGTAACAAAACCCGGCAAAGTGACAAAAAAACGTAAACAGGACCGAGCCTAATAAAATAACAGGTAAAAAGATAAAATTAATTTTATATCTGGTTTAGTAGTTTCGAAATATTTTAGTTTAGTCCGCATTCTTTTCTTAAACAGTGCAGTCCTATAATTTCAATGGAATTTTTATTATATAAATGTGCTAAAACTCTGGCGTTCTTGGCAAGATAAGGATCATTGTGTCTCCGGTACTACTATTTTTAAAACAAAACATTTATCCTCCGATGCTAAACAAATTGTTAAAAATGTGTAGAAATTGAATAGGGAGCTTAATGTAAATGCAGCCGCAGCACAAACGTCTTCATTGACGAAAACGCCGTTGTCTACAGTTAAAGATATTGTGACGAAGCCAATTAAAACCAAAAATATTTATAGTGATTCTGGTAAAAGCAAATGGGATAACGAAAGCGGCCAAGACTTAATTCGAAGCCAAATTTATGCTATGTATGAAGAGCAAACTGTGCTTGCATTGCATTCATTGCAACAGTCATTCTTTCCTTAGTAAAGATGAAACCAACATTCATTACAGCAGAACTAGCCTCCGGAGAATATTATCTCAAATGGGTTTTGCATATCGGACCATTAATAAAAGACAAATATTAATGGAATAATTCTATAAAAAATACAGATTAGAAAATCATCCCATTATCTACCTTAATAAAACATGGTCCGATACACATGAGGCGTCAGCAAATGGATAGGTAGATATATCAAGAAAATGCAAAACCAAAGCCCCAACAAACAAGAGAAAAAGAATTACAATTTTACCAATTTTGTCCTCCAAAAATATTAAACATTCATCTTTGGACTACCATGACGACAGAAAGAAAGAAAGTTGGATAAATTCGATTAATCATGTTATTAAAATAGAATATTCTTATGTATCATTTTCCAAATTTATTCAGAATTAACCAGTCCGACTCTGGCCTTTGAAGAAACTAGGAATATTTTTATTGAAATTTATTTGGGCAATTAACATTTTGCCGAAAGGCAACGAAATATCTTGAACCGGACTATACCAATATAAAAATTGTTTTACACAAATGTCACTGTCCTCCTAGCTGAATCGGAAAATGATCTTAGCGAATGCTGCACGGATTTAACATGACTATGTCAACTAGTATGATGCATTGTAACTATAAGAAAAGGAGCAATATGAAGTAAACTGATTGTAAAGAACCAATCAAAATAAACTATAGACATAAATAAAACCGTAGATAACTATTTATGGCTACCTAACAATGGATAAGAGTCAAGAAATACCGCAGAACCAAACTAGATAGCCATAATAAGAAGAATTGGTGGAGATGGTATAAACAACTTTGGTATAAACAACTTTGAAGAACCAACTCATGCAGCTCACGCAAAACAGTATTACAAACAATTTAGTTTGGAAAAAGGGTTAGAAGGAATATTAAGTAAAGACCCAAACTCATTTTCATCCTAGTATTTAAAGCAACAAAAATGCAAAAAGCACAAACTATAGTAAGTTAAATTTTCAGAGAAAATATACCATTATTCCTGAATTTTCTAAAACAAATCAACACGTTTCGTAATAAATCAAATTTCTTCCCTAAATGAGTTAACTGTTTTACGTCCTGACACCTTCAAGGAATAGATTTTACTTCCTCGCGCTTAAGTTTCGAGCTTTTATCTAATAATGCTATCGCATACACCATGTAAAACGTTAAACGAATCACTCGTACATTCTCTGACAAAGTTGATAAATGGCATTATCGAAACAACGTTCAGAAAGATGTAATTTATGACTTCATTGAATAGCAAATGTTAGGAAATGAGGATTGAAAATAATAATGCGTTTCACGGGATACAGAAAAACAATCCCTGTCTAGGTTGGAAAATTTATAACGGATTTCGTGGCAAAAGCACCACACAATAGATTCTGTCATTCAAAGAAACGATAAAGTTTCTTCTCTATTTATTCATCAAAAAGGGAATAAGTTTACTGAGAATTAAATTCTGGTTATAAACGAAAAATATTTTTACACTTAATTATAAAACTTGCATTAAAATTGTTTGCCGCTTTTTATTTTACTTATTTTCATTGTATAAGTACACTTCTCCTTCTATTATGGCTAAACATTATTATTGATCTTTCCTCTCTATTTTTCCCCGTTACTTTGCTTTGTATATTCTTTTAACAATGCATCTCAACTGTCCCCTGGCTGTTTCATCTTTAACTAATCTTTTTTGCTAGTGTCAATTCTTTAGGTAATCATTCTCTTTTCACGTCTTCAGACTTAACTTTCTGAGATATTTTCTTTTTTCCAAGCAATGCAGTTTTTATAATGTTAAGAATCTTTCCTATTTCTCCTATTCTTTCATTTAATCCTTGACTAACTTTTCCATAATTTTCTTAGTACTAATCCGAAGTATTTATAACTATGAATTTTTCCTTTCAGCTTATTACTACACTATTCATTTAATATGATTTGTTATCATGTGGAAACAAATCAGATATATATATATATATATATATATATATATATATATATATATATATATATATATATATATATATATATATATTAGAATTACTAATTTTTCGGGTAGAACCGCATTTTAGATTTATAAAATTTCGATTTTTCGGCTTCCACTTTGAAGCCATTTTCAAGAGAATCTAGTTGATTTACTTCGAGGCCTCAACCTGCCTACTCCCCAGAGTTCACAACTAGAAAAGAACATGGACGACGCGACTTTTGTATTAACAGGTGAGGTTGTAGGTGGGGCGCTCGGTTGAGGGGTGCGGGTGAGACTCCTATTCTGTCTATCGTAAACCCATCCACACAAACCTTCAACTGGATATATATATATATATATATATATATATATATATATATATATATATATATATATATATATATATATATATTGCAACTGTAGCTATCGTGACTGTAGAAAACTTTGACAAACACAGTTCGAAAAATTCGTTCGGAAAATCGAAAATGAAGAAATTAAAACTCTACAATTTTTGCCTGCAAACGAAAGCGAGCACAACACCCCGGAGATAACAGTCGCTGAAAAAACATAAGATCTTGCTGATTAATGTGGTGATACCAAAAGACGGAAGAGTTTAAGGAAAGGAGAAAGAAAAATTGTTGAAAAAACATTGACAAAAAAAACAATTATTATTGGACAACAAGTATTACAGTTTAAAAACCGAGATTTCCCGACTTTGGAAAAGTCGTCATGCGGCAGTCGTCTCTATTATTATAAGGGCTCTAGGCACTATCTCATCCCATTTTATGGACTACTTGTAGAGTCTACAACTGCTGTGATTGGAACTGCATCAATGCTACGACGATATCTATCGACGCCCACCTCTATGGTTTCGGGGCGAGTTGATGGGACAATGCCAACATGTGATGATTTTTTTGATCTTCCATGTTTGTCGTTACCCGTGCTGTGTATCGGCGTTTTTCCGAATAGATTTGTGATTAACCTATTGAATTCTACCATTGTGAACAACTTCTAAAATACAGTATAATTTGTTATACTTTTATTAATTTTATTTTATCTCTGAATAATGTGATAAAAAGGGAGCGACCAGAAAATTCGTCTATAATAATTACCCAGTAACTTTT
Organism: Cosmopolites sordidus; assembly: GCA_031761425.1. Taxonomy (NCBI): domain Eukaryota; kingdom Metazoa; phylum Arthropoda; class Insecta; order Coleoptera; family Curculionidae; genus Cosmopolites; species Cosmopolites sordidus. The sequence goes on from JARFXV010001281.1 coordinate 116,187, forward strand.
ATCGACGCATTCTTTAATATCTTATTAACTACAAGCTGCAAAATGGCTCGTGTCGTTAATATATCTGTATATCTCAAAAATCATGTGGTACAAGCTTATATAAGAGGTGAAGAGCAATGTTCGTTCCATTTCCATACGTTTAATGCGCTCTAAGTTGACAGTTTCACAAATTATTAAAATATTTTCGTCGTGGTATTATCACTAGCATTAGTAGAATTTTCAGATTATTAGTAGTATTTTTATCATTTCATTAATCAATAGCAACGAATCAAATACGTATGACATCCAGATAATAAAATACTTCAATATAAATACGTCATAAAGGAGGTATTTGTCCAATCAATAGAATCATAGGCATGTTTGATACTCTCTAAAGTGGATTTACCAGAATGATAATGACCCGAAACATACTTCAAAACATGTGAAACGTTGGTTGAAATAGCACAAAATTAAATTATTGAAGTGGCCAGCTCAATCCCCGGATTTAAATCTGATAGAAAGTTTATGGAAAATCACGGACGACAAATTTAGCACCTAGCGCTACACAAATTTCAATGGTATATTTGATGCTTTGAAATTTGGGATTCAATAGATTCTTTAGTTCGTAGTTTATTTTCTTTCATAACTTAATTGGTTCAATGTTAAAACGATGTCAGGAAGTCATTAGAAGTACAAGTTATTGGGTCAATTATTGATTAAAAGTTTAAAAATTTCGACATTTTCTTGCCTTAAATAAACCGTTTTTGAAAGTTGCTCCATTTTTGTCACGTTTTGTAAATAAATATATCTGCTATGATAAGAAAATAAGTAATGTGCTTTATAATAGTTTTTTTATTATGTTAGTTCCATCTTACTTAGAGTTTACATTGGTTTAAATAAAAGATTTTTCGGTTAATTGTAAAATTGAATATTTTATTTGTCGTTCCACTTATGTCCGATACTGTATCATCAGCCAATATCCATCCAGTTCAGAAATGATTGCATGCTTGCCTTCATTATGCTTTCAACTCTCGCGGTCCTTAGTTTTCCTCTGCCATTCGGGTCCAAAATGCTTATCGATATCATCAGTCCATCGTGTTTTCTTCTTCGTGGATGTTTGCGATCAAGCAGTATCCACTTCAAGATTGTTTCGGTTCATATATCGTCTCATCGCCTCGCTATATATCTTGCCCATCTGCATTTCAAATACCACCTCCATTTAACATTTTCTATTGCAATTGGTGCTTTCTGCCCCGTCTTGTAATGCCAAGCATACGAAGTTTTTGAACTGCTTGCGATGTGAGTATCCAGGTTTCACTTCCGCATGTTATAACTGGCAGGCGCATTGATCAATGACTATTCTTTTTTTAGTCAAAGTGGAAGTTTATTCTTAATCAACATGTTGTGTCTGCGAAATGCCTACCAGCTACATTTAACACTCCATTCCACCTTCTGGACAGTATCCGCTTCCACTGAAATCCTCCGCCCAAGATATGTCAAGTGATCCACAACCTCCAAATCCCAGCTAATAGAAGCGGGTGTACCGCTAGGCTCCCTACTTGTCCCCATAATCTTCAATATCTAAACGGCGTAATCCCAAAAATTCCGTCCGTAGAAACTGGATTTTATGATGACGACACTGCATTTACAGCTGCTTACAGCGCCGGAACGATCACGTCCAGGTTCCAGAAGCAGATATCGAAAGCCTTAAAATGGCTGATCGCCTGGAGATTGGCGATCAACCGCAGCAAAACTCAAGGCATATACGCCTTGGCTTTTAGAGCTGTTTACAGTGCCGGAACGATCACGTCCAGGTTCCAGAAGCAGATGTCGAAAGCCTTAAAATGGTTGATCGTCTGGAGATTGGCGATCAACAGCAGCAAAACTCAAGCCATATACAACACGGCTTTTACAGCTGCTTACAGCGCCGGAACGATCACGTCCAATTGGCGATCAACCGCAGCAAAACTCAGGTCATATTCTTCACTCGGAAGGGACCTATAATAGATCAGGGCATCCGAATTTAGGGAGTGTTAATTAAGTAGGCTAAAACGGCACACTACCTAGACCTTGAGTATGAGAAGGCTCAGACGTAGAAGCTGCACCTCAAAAAAGCAGTCGGGAAAGTACACGGCATGTTCCGTGCACTGTATTCACTCACAACAGAATAAATAAGCTCTCTGCAGACAACCAAATAATCCTGTATAAAACCATGCTCCGGTGGGTGCTCATCATGAGCACCGGACTTGGTTTCCATACCTTGCAGCTTCAACGATTAAACGACGTCAGTTGTTCCAATCGCGTGCGCTTCGCACAATAATCAACCCCTGATAAAACTATCATGGATTCGCGCATTCCTTACAAACGTAATTAATGCGCCAACCCCAATGCTTCAGATATTCCTATCCAATTATTTGGATAAATTCCAAGCAACGGCGTCCATTTCGGGCAACCCGCTAATCACAGCTCCGGAAGCTTCATTGCCTGCTGTTGCACCAGAATGACCCCTCAGGTCGGTCAAAAATCCGTGCCAAAAGGGCGGCACCTAAAATCGCCCAAATTCGTGACCGGGTCACCACGTTTGATTTAAAAAAAAAGGAATATCAGTCAGGACCGAAAGGTCAACTTAACCTCCAGAAGAACAGTAGTGATAGAACCTCAAAATCCCCTCCTCAAATAGAAATTCTTTTATCGGTAACAAATTTATTGACAATCATTATTTATAAAAATGACTATTCTTTCTTAATTTTCGAAAATAAATCCACCAATTTTGTCATAAATCAAATGATCATAGAACCGTTTACGCAGTAATCAAATTTTCAATTTTAACAGTTTTAATCCCTTAGCTGACAGTACTATCGTAAACATCGGGAATGGGCAGAATATTCTCCTACCTGTATACATATAGCAGAACCAACGCTCAAAAGACATAATTATACTACATAAACAGACATCAGTCTGTTTGTCTAGGGAGCTCGCGACGACATAAACAACAGTGGGTTTTAGTGTATTGAGGCAAATAATCGAAGCTATGTTAGTAAATTCATGAGCGGGTTCTCAAATAAAGTGCTCTATAATGGACATTATCTTTTAAAGAATTATATGAGCTTTTGTTTATATATTAATATAACTTCAAACAGGTAACAGTCTGTTAATATTTTCTGTTTAACAAAAAGTTTCCTTACAACTTGGATTGCATCGAACCCTTTTCCGCCGAAAACATTATCGTATTTTGCACAACGTGTCTAGTTGTTAGGAAAATTCACTTAGTTTTTTGTTTCATTGTCCTCTTCAGGCAATACTTAAAAATAAATGTAATATTTTTATAGTTATTTATTTTATACGTTTCATCATACAATTGGTTAGATTTTTCAAAAAATAAAAACAAAATAAAAAGAAATATTTACAAATATAGATATAGAAATATTTACAAATATAGATATAGATATATTCCAGTATACCTCGCCTTACGTACTGGAGGGGTCACGGGTGGTGGATAGCGTAAGTTCCATTTGATATTAATGACAGCTGGGAATATATCAAAATAAGCAGCCCCGAACCAAAGCAAAAAACTTGTATCAAATGGTTGAGTGGCCAGAGTCTGTTCACCAGTGGTGCGGCTGATATTTAAATTCTGGAACAAAACCCTCCAATCTTAACCTCTGAACCATCATGGTTCAAACCTTTAATTCAAAGTACAAGATGAAGCGTTCTAGTAGTTACAAAATTACCCCAGGAGGTAGACAATATTCTGCCAGTTATGCTGGTACAACCGGACTTTTGGATTCTGGGACATCCGGGCTTAAACGCAAAAACTTTCAGAGGGAGCCGCAGACCTCTAGCCAACGTCTGAAACCAAAAACAAAAACTTTCTTAGGAATGGTAAATATCAATTCTCTCCTGCGCCCAGTAAAACTACACAAATTGGGGCGAATATTGAATCAGCAAAAAATCCAAATTATATATATATATATATATATATATATATATATATATATATATATATATATATATATATATATATATATATATATATATATATATATATATATATATATATATATATATATATATATATATTCGAAAGAAAAAAGCTCATAGCGAAAGAATGAAATTAGTATGGGCGCAAAGGAAGGCTAACAGCAACAAACGCCTCTAATTGTACTTCGCGTGGTCCACCCGGGCCCATACGTGAATAATAATAATAATAATATATATATATATATATATATATATATATATATATATATATATATATATATATATATATATATATATATATATATGTATAAGCAAAGAAAGTTTATCCGTGATTCTGGTTAGTGCTTTGCCATTCCTTCATCCGCCACCCAAAGCGCCAGCAAGTGTATTCCAAGATCGATTTCTGAATGCCTGGAGAGCGGATGAAGCAACCACTACAGTCATGACCATATATATCGGCCATGTCGAATGGTGGCTGCAATCATATATTTAATACTACGATATTGCTATTGCTATTACGTGTAAGGGGAAGTTCACGGAGTAAGTGAGACCGCAAATGACTACTTCAATTTCATTTTCCACTACTCCAGCCGTTGTGCGCAAGCGTCGCAACTCTAGTGGAGGAATTGGCAGGTGACATGCTAAATTCTCGGCCATGCGCATAAGACTCAAAATAGTTGTGAAAGAGACACAGGCATATATGTTTACACCGTAATGATATCGTCAATTTCCAGACTCTACTAGCAATATAGTATTAAATATATGGCTGCAATTATATATGATTCTATATCATTCTGTGCCATTCTATGTGCCATTCTATGCCATTCTGCGGTAAATGGCTGCAACAGTCAGACCGTGAGGATAAGTACCCAGGGTTAGACGGGCCATGAACGTTCTCGTTCGTATAATTTTCATATTTGAAAAATGTACTGTGTTTCGAAATTTTAATACATCTTTTAAATATAGTGGAAATTTAGAAACTGAAATCTAAGTTCATTTATTATGCAATTATTTGTTCTTCAAGACAAAATAAAAATTATCGGATTATTACTTATAGCTATAATTGTGTATAATTTTAAAGTTCAATTTTGAGTACTGTTCTTTGGCTCTTCAAGTAGATTTTCTGTCGAACAAATAGTCGTTATTGTTACTCTTACTATTATTATAGTAATAACGAAAATATACCAATGTTTTCCCAATTTCATTACAACAAATCAACAAGTGTTATTATAAATCAAATTCCACATCCAAATGAGCTAACGGCTTTGTATTCTGAAAACGTTCACAAATTAATCATACTTCATCGCACTTTAATTTCGAGCTTTTATTTAATAATGCTGTAGCAAACATCGTGTAAAAGGCTCAGTGAATCAGCCGGAAATTCTCCAACAAAGCCAATAAACGGCATTATGAAACCACGCTCAAAAAGACATAATTAATCAGACCGTTGTCTGGCAAAATTCAGCAAATAGCGATATAAGACAACAATACATTTCACGGCAATGCAACAACAGTTGTAGCTGTGCTGGGAAATTTATTAGAGATCTACCGATAAAATTACCACAAAACAAACTCCATTTTACCACCATTTAAGGAAACTACTGGAAATTGTCGTCTAATTATTAATCGGATAGAGCTGTATTAATAAATAAATATTGTACTGATAGAAAACGAATAATGTTTTTTAATTAATGTATTGATATTCGGTAGTAGAAGGTACACCAAAAAAATAGAACTAGGAAGAATAACTTCTGAAATCGTGGAAGAATCCGTCTATTTACAAGTAAGGATAACAAAGAAGTATGAAGAAACGAAGGTGATAGAATCGAGATTGGTAAAAACTAACAAATGTGCAGGGACCTTGAAGGATCTCATAAGATTGAAAGTCATATTTAGAAATACCAAATTAAGATTATATAAGACAGTATTGTGACAAACTGCATTATATGGATGTGAAACAAGGCTCTTATACAAGAGTGAACAAGACAAACTCTTAAGATGAGAACGTAAAATAATCAGAAGTATAGCAGAAGGAGAAAAAGTAGATGACTTGTATATGATAAAAACGAATGAGAAAATGTGAAATATTTTCAAAGATCCTAGGATAAACAAGTTTGTAGAATAGAGAATGGAAGAAAATTGAGTAACGAGGAAGATTGTAATCGGAACATCACAGAAAGAAAGAAAAGAAAAGACCAAAGAAGCTGCGTAAAGCGGCTGTAATGGAAGATCTGAAAGATAATTTAGATAATTTAATTCTAAAACTAAAAGTTTAGGTAGTATTAGAATTAGATTTAATTATCTCCTGATGATGCTATTATGATTAGCAAAACGCGCGTCGAGAAGTTTAAAAAAAGTGACTTGGTGTTTAACGGTAAATATCTTCGAGTTTAGTTTCTCACAACTTGTTAGATTTATAGGTTACATAAATGTCCACAATTTTTCGAAATTTTTCTTGGCTGTAATTGGTGTATCAATAAGAATAAAGTAATTCTTAAATAAAAATGACTAAACTTTTTTTTATATAGGCCTCTTTCTTCAAGGGAGTTAAACAGGCCATTATATGAGAAACTGAGAAAATATCTCAAATGATATTTATTTTTATATAGTATAGTTATAATAGTTGATAGTAATATTTAAACTTTATATTTATCAACTCAAAAACTTATCAGTAACTTATTTCCAACTTCAAGTATTTTTTTTTTAATATTTATAAGCTGGTAACCCAAAAACTATGCTTTTTATCAACATTTTATTGTCGGAATCATTATCCAACTACTTTAGACTACTAAGCAGTCCATTATTCGAGTTTTCCAATTTATATTTTTAATAATAATATATTAATAAAACGTATATATCGTAGCCCCTTGCCAGTTTTTGATATGCAGTAGTTCGCAAAACATTCTTTTTTACATTATCCTGCTACTGTGTCCTTGGTCTAATTTTCCTTCTATTATACATTGTTCGACCCTCCATTATTCTCCTCGGTATTCAAATTTATGGCATTTTCGACAGTGCCTCTTACCTGAGTCACTGAATCCTCATAATTATCAGATCTTTGCCTAACTTTTCTTTCAATTTCCTTTATCATTCACAACACCAAAAATTCTCTTCGGTAGTACTCTTTCAAATACTGCAATCATATCTCCTGTCTTCTTTATGAAGGACCTCGTCTACCCTACTTGGTGTAGATGTTTGTGTATATATGTATATATATATATATATATATATATATATATATATATATATATATATATATATATATATATATATATATATATATATATTCATCATCATATCTACATTTTCATACATCATATATATATTTTCAGTTTTAGGAAGCGATTTGGAGATTGTAGACAACTTTGTATATCTTGGGCAGAGGATTTCAATGGAGGGGCCTACCGCCCGGGAGGTAGAACGGCGTATTAAATGTAGCTGGCAGGCATTTGGCGTAGTGTTTAAGAACAGACTCCCGCGTTACCTGAAAAGAAAAATCTTCGATCAGTGCATCCTACCCGTTATGACATACGGAAGTGAAACCTGGATACTCACATCGCAATCATCAATTCAAACACTTCGGGTAGCACAGAGGGCAATGGAAAGATGTATGCTTGGCATTACAAGACGAGACAGAAAGCCTTGGATCAGGGAGTAAACAAGTGTGTGACATCATTGGAAGAGTAAAGCAACTGAAATGGAGATGGGCAAGCCATATAGCGAGGGGATGGGACGACAGCTGGACCAGGACAACGAACCTGGCGTTGATACCGCTTGACCGCAAATGTCCGCGAAGACGACCGAAAGCTCGATGGACTGATGACATCGTTAAGTATATGAGACCCGAGAAGCAGAGGAATGTCCAGGACTGTGAAAGTTGGAAGCAGGCTGAAAAGGCCATGATCCTGCTGTGGAGCGACACACGCTGATAATAATGATTATGATGATGATGATAGATATATATATATATATATATATATATATATATATATATATATATATATATATATATATATATATATATATATATATATTTTTTTTTTTTAATCATCTTTCAGCCGTTCATTCACTGCAGGATGAAGGCCTCCCCAGCATGCTTCCAATTTTCCCGAGCTTTCCTCTGCCATTAGGGTCCAATATACTTGATGATGTCATCCGACCATCGTGTTCTCGGTCTTCTTCGCAGGCGTTTATGATCAAGCGGTATCCATTCCAGAATTGCTTTGGTCCATCTGTCGTCGCATCGTCTCGCTATATGACCTGCCCACTTCCATTTCAATTCTTTCGCCTTTCCAATGATGTCACATACCTTCGTTTGTTCTCTGATCCATAAGCAGGTCTTTCGGTTCCGCTTTGTAATGCCAAGCATTTCTATTGCATGCACACCTTTCCAGTCTCCTCTGTGCAACCCGAAGCTTTAAACTGATTGTGATGTGAGTGTCCATGTTTCACTTCCATATGTCAAAACAGGCAGCACGCACTGATTAAAAAACCTTTCTCTTCAGACAAAGTGGGAGTTTGCTCTTAAATACTATATTGAGCCGGCCAAATGCCTGCCAGCCATACTTAACCCACCGTTCCACCTCCCGGGCGGTATCACCCTTTATTGAAATCCTTTGCCCAAGATATATGTAGTGGTCCACAACCTCTAAATCACCTCTAAAAATAGAAATTCTTCTGTTGACAGCAAATTTGTTAAACATAACCTGATTCTTGTTTAGGTTTATTTTCGAACCAAATGGTTCTCCCGCCCTTTGTAGCTCTCGTATGTGTTCTTGTAGCTGATCTGGGTCTTGTGAAAGGAGAACGATATCATCCGCGAATCTAAGATGGCTTAGATATGCACCATTAATTTTTATTCCCTGCTGTTCCCAATTCAGATTACGAAATACCTCTTCAAGGCAGGCTGAGAAAAGAACAGGCGATATTGAGCCACCCTGCCATACACCACGTTCTACGTTGATTTTAACTTCAAAGTCATCCATGTGAACTGTAACTGTAGCTTCCTCGTAGATGGATCTCAGTAGGTTCAGATAGGCTCTGTCTATCCTTTGGTTAAGCAATGCATCCATTATGGCCTACGTTGACCAAATGCGTTTTCATAGTCAATAATGATACGTGAATCAAATGCCTTTTCATAGTCAATAAAAGCCAAGTACAGTGGCATGGTGTATTCATTGTGCCTTTCTATGGTCGTTGGACAACCTGGATATGGTCCATTGTACTGAATCCACTTCTGAATCCTGTCTGCTCTCTTGGTTGTGCGTCATTCAGTGTTCTTAATATTCTTTTAGATATTATCTTGGTGAAAACTTTGTCCATAACTGATAGGAAGCTTATTGGGCGGTAGTTTTTTAAATCTTCCTGTGCTCCTTTCTTGTGAAGAAGAATCACTTCAGTATTTTTCCATAGACTGGGTATTTTTTGGTCTTTGAGGCATTTTGAGTACAATTTTGCCAGTATTTTATGTAGAGTTCGACTACCAGTCTTCAACATTTCAACCGTTACATTGTCCTTTTCTGGAGTCTTTCCATTCTTCATCGCCTCTATGGCGTATGTCACTTCCTCCAACAGGATATCTGGCATTTAACTTTGAATAAAATCTTCTGATAACCTGTAACATTTCCGTACGCTCCCTACACACTGTGCCATCCTCACGCATTAAGACAAACAGTTGTGTCCTTTTATTTATCAGCTTATGTTTCGCTTTGATTATTCCTTTGTTTTCTTCTAGTGTTTTTTGCATTAGCTGCATTTTGAACCGACGCGTTTCCTCTCGAATACGTTTTCTTATAGTATAGCAAAGCTCAAAGTACACGACCCTGTCTGCTGTCTTCATTGTCTGATGCAAGAACGCTATCTGTATTCTTCATTGTATATATATATATATATATATATATATATATATATATATATATATATATATATATATATATATACCTCTTATACGTATACCTTGTGTACCTCTATATAAGTTTAGATCTTAAGATAAATTACAGGGAGTAAATAGCTTTGTTAGCATCCACAACACGACTTCTCCATATCAGATTAAGTTTAAGAAATTTCGTTCGGATTATTTTCAATTAAGAACTTTTAAATCAGCCCTCATTGAATACATAGAATCAGAAACTGAACAAAAAGAACTAACGGTTACATAAAGATTTCAATTTAGACCGAACCAGTTACTGTAATGTAGCACAGTTGTTTTAATTGCTTTCTTTCCGCCACAAAAGCGATTAAACAAGATATATTCCATGTAGTTTACCATTAATATTTCAAAGTTATAGTCATTAACGACCATTCAGAATCGGTTAAAATCTCACGTAATATCTCGACAGCCGTTGCAAACTATAAAATAACCTTCTCCCCAACGCCTGACAAGAATTTGCGTCTAATTTCCCTACGGTAAATTAAAATCGCTGATAAAGATAATGTGCAAGACCCACCATCCATTTCCCTTTTACTATAGTCATTGTTTACGAGATACACAATATTGAAACAAGAACAAATACCTAAATAAATAGTATCTTGATTACAGTGCTGATATAGGCGATGGATTTTACGGCTTTGAACAATTTGTAGCTGGTTAATGAGGAATTAATCAGACAGAACAGCTTTCGTTGAATAATTAGCTTTCAATTTCTCTTCAGTCTCAATTCAGAATACTGTTAAAATATTATTATTAGCGATACTCCTTACTTTTGAATTAAAGTAGTTTACTTGTAAATTTATTTTTCTTTTAAGTATCCTTTATTTTATAAAAAAAAAACATTTTTACTTTGACCAATTTTAAGGCGGGATATTATTAATTATAATGTCATAATTGGCTTCACATGCCAACATCTCAATGTTTTACCTTATTCTTGATAATATGCATTTTACCAGTCGGAATTTTAGTTATAACACAATATTAATCACTAAAGATATGCAATAATGAATTAAGACCTAAAAGTTTCTCCAATTCAACAACTTTTTTTACATTGACAACACATTTTTTTCCTAACTCATCCAGCTCCACAATCCGACCATCACTACACATGTTAGGAGAGTCTTCAGTTTTTAATGTTTTCGCATCATTCATTGCAGATATAGCAATAACACGAACAAGAAAGAGTATATACACAAAACATATATATATATATATATATATATATATATATATATATATATATATATATATATATATATATATATATATATATATATATATATATATATATATATATATATATATATATATATATATATATATATATATATATATATATATATATATATATATATATATATATATATATATATATATATATATATATATATATATATATATATATATATATATATAATATATATATTCTTCTTCTGTCCTGAGCGAAGTTATTGAAGAATTTCAGTTTTAGGAAGGGATTTAGAGATTGTGGACAGCTTTATATATCTTGAGCAGATGATTTCCATGGAGGGGAATACCGCCCGGGAGGTGGAACGGCGTGTTAAATGTGGCTGGCAGGCATTTAGTAGGCTCAACATAGTGATTAAGAGCAGACTCCCACTTTGCCTGAAAAGAAAAGTATTCGATCAGTGCGTTCTACCCGTTATGACATACGGAAGTGAAACCTGGACACTCACATCGCAATCAATTCAAAAACTTCGGGTGGCACAGAGGGGAATGGAAAGATGTATACTTGGCATTACAAGACGAGGCAGAAAGTCCTGCGCATGGATCAGGGAACAAACAAAAGTCTGTGACATCATTGGAAGAGTAAAACAGTTGAAATGGAGATGGGCAGGCCATATAGCGAGGCGATGGGACGACAGATGGACCAAGGCAGTCCTGGAGTGGATACCGCTTGATCGCAAACGTCCGCGAAGAAGACCGAAAGCACGATGGATTGATGACATCGTTAAGTATATTGGACCCGAGTGGCAGAGGAAAGCCCAGGACCGTGAAGGTTGGAAGCATGCTGAAGAGGCCTTCATCCTGCAGTGGATCGATACGGGCTGATGATGATATATATATATATATATATATATATATATATATATATATATATATATATATATATATATATATATATATATATGTTTTGACGAATGTTTTTATGGGTGTGAAATGTAATGATACTTTCTCGGGTATGCCGTGGTAGCTGAATGTCCACTGATGGACGGTTTCGCTGACGTTTCGATGGAATCTCACCCATCATTTTCAAAGCGTTTACTCGACGGTGTTTCGACGACAAATGCTGCTGGTCGGTCTATCCCGTCGGGTTTTGTCTGCTGGCGGCGCGATGTCATTGGTCGGTTGATTCCGGCCAATGAGGGCCCGTGTTTGGCTATGTGTTTGGGGACCCGTTGTCAGTAGCACGGCTTGTATGGATGGAGAACGATCTCGTTGTCTTGGGCTCTCTGTTGATTTTACTCAGAAGTCCGATAAAATGTGTTTCACGCATGTGGTAATCTTTGGGAATCATCTCGGCTCTTTAAGTTGTTGGGCCTTTTTTCTATTTCTACCTTCTTGTTATAGGATGGATCGTAGCGATATTACAAGATTTGTTAAATTCCAAGATTATAAATTCCATGAAAACACTAAACAAGTGTTCTATAATTTTAAGATATCCAAGTAGTTTATTTACTCATCCAGTATAACATGAAATCGGCATCTCTGTGGATTTAAGAACTAATTGTATATGAGAAGAAAATAAAATAAATAAGAACAAGAAAAACAACTGAACAATGCATTAAAGCTCCACTTACTATTAATGAATGCAATAAAATTAATGTAAGTCTCTCTATCAGTTTCATCTTGTATTTATTTTCCCTAGGTACACGATGTGAGCTTGATTATATCTATGTCGAAAACACCCACAAATATCCATTCATCCTAGTTAATTCAATTTAACCAGTACATGTTGTAAATAAACGTACAAAAAACGTACACAAAATCCTAACGTAACGTACAATATTTTACTTATAAATACATCAAAGATATTCGCATCCCATAAATAATCTAATAAACTCAAAAGTACGAATGATTTTCGCTGGACGCTAATAAAAACATACACGCTGGCATTTAGATATCGTAAATCTTTTCAATAGGCCAATAATAGTCAACGAATAATGTTATTTGAAACAAATTACCGTCGGAAATGCCAAAATGCGCGTCATTAATATGTCAACGAGCTTAATTCAATCTTACTGCTTAATTCAATCTTACTTACTGACTTTGGATATTTACAATCACGATATGTACAAAAATAATTCGATTCATTTTATCGGTTTCTTGATTGTGAATGATCTGTTCTTATGCATATTTATTACGTTAATGGAAAGTGCATTTATACAGGGTGTAAGGGAAAGTACTTTAAGTAAAGAAATTGTATCAAGAGTTCTTCAAAGCAGTTTAAAGGAAAAAAAGTTCCTTACAATAACAGCCAAGAACCTAAGGGTTTTTGAAAAGAAAAAAAAGCAAAGTTATGAAATCACAGATCGAAAAGCTATGATAAGTATAAATAATATGATAAGATCATTTTAAATATTAATTTGTTATTATTTTACAAATAAACTACATACAGTGCTTTCATTCCAAAAGTAACCAGCCTCATTATTTCTTTTAGCAATGAAAATTAGCTTTAGATCAGCGGCAGTTGTCCATAAGGGCACGTGGGTATGTGCACTATCTAAAAAATTAAAAAATGTATTGAAAAAAATAATTTTATATTAATTTAATCTCTGTTCTGTCTATGATCACGCTTCTAGCGAGTTCTATAATCCAACATCCATAACGTCATTCGCGGTAATAAAATAAGTAGTGGGTTGCGGAAGCGCACCGATTAAAGAACACGTGCCTTGGGCACAGACAAGTTTGTGTCACTACTGTTTTCTTTACTATCGCGTGCGAAAAACAAAGACAGGAATGCATCGCTTTGCTAGTAACCCATAGATTTATAACATCATGTCTTGGGCGCTGCCCCATTCTCAATAGTCAGGTGTTTTTCGCCATCGTGCTTTTCAACTTTTCGAGTGGTTGCAAAGTGAATGTTTTGAACGATTACAATAGTGAAGATAAATTCAGTGCAATATATGAATAGAAATAATGTCACGTTACCATTTGAAGACCGAATTGTCATCAAAAATCACCAATTAAATCTAATAATTGAAAGGTGTTGTATAATAGAAAAAGGTATAGATGTTTTTTGCAAATCTGTCTGAATTTCCCGCTCTCTTTTCTCGATCATCCAAAATTACAACTCCTCTGGACAGCGTCTTCTTGAGCCATTCAAAATATTAGAGGCAATATAGAAATACAAATTAATCAAGAATTTGGTAACTTAACTGGTGAAGAATCTATAACGATCATAAAGAATCGTAGAAAGAAACGGAAATTTACCGACAAGGAGGCCCCCAATTCGAATGTCGAATATGCAAGGAAATCTGTGATAACTTACCTACACAGGTTTAATGAGGTTCTTGCAAATTTATTTGAAACTGAAAAGTTTGGTGAATATCGAGCCGTCTTTCCAAATGAAGACATTAAAATTGTGTATCACCTGTTTGCAAACGTAAATTACTTAAAATTAAAAAAGGAACTCTCGGTAATGTACACACGGGACGATTTTATGAAACACAGTGGGGAAATGCCGCTGTTACAAATGTTTATCCAGAACAATTTAATACCAACATTTAATGAAATTGCTGGCTGTTTTGTGTACCGTCCCTATGACGACCGTGGAAAGGGAAATATGTTTCTTTACCCTCAAAACAATCAAAACATTTCTAAGAAACTCTATAGGCCAGGAACAGCTGTGCGCATTAGCAATGCTGTCTATTGGAAAAAAAACTTGTTAAGTCAATTTCAAATATTAATAATCAACTCATTGACCACTTTGCTACTCACAAATTTTGGAGGATGGACTTCAATTATAAACAGATTTAATGGTCATGGTCCTATGGACAGTTTAGCAAAACTTTATTATCTAGGTACCTATTTGAAAATATATTGTTTGACAGTTACACTCGTATTTCAACACAGCAAGTGTAGTAAGCAGCAGCTGTAGTAAGATGACGTTTGTCACATCTTCTGATATTTGTAGGCTGACCGAAACCTATAAACCATTTTGTTCGTTCCCCCTTAAAGGTAGAGTCAATAATGTTCAATTGTTTTCATATTTTTTTCGAAAACTAAAAGTTGTTTCTTTCATACCAATAGCTCGCTCCTAATAGCTTTGGATAGTTTATTAATATTTGGTTGCATAAACGTTCTGTGTGCCTTTCGCAAATGCATAAAGAAACAAGAAACTAAATAAGCAAATAGAGTATCAACACATATCTTCAAGATAGGCTATAGTGTGAAAATATTTTCTTTTGGATGCAAATATGTATATTAGAAATTCAGATAATTAAAAGATATAGAGACCAAAGTAAGTAAAACAAAATCTAATGAAGTAAAGTGTTATTCAATAAGAGTGTCAACTATAAGTGTGTGTATTATACTAAGAAATGTAAATTTTTTTGTTGCGATGCATTTCCCTATCGTCATTCTAAAATTTGGTTATACGTGCCACACCTGTCTTTTCCCCCACGAAACGCCGCTGCTCTAGACAAAAAAATTAAATCGTAACCCATATCTTGTAATATATCGTTTCAAAGATCTTGAAAATCCTAATTAAACTGCGTTTACAAAACTGAAATTAGTTGAGTCGTTCTCGTAATAGAAGGAATAATAATAGAATATTAGTGTCGATGGCTGTAAATAGCATCTTACATGCGAGTAAACATTTTTTAACTCAAACACAAAAATAAATTAATTAAATGTACATTTATAAACACTATTTAAAAATTTACTTTATTAGGGACTCAAAATGTTCACCACTGTTAACTAAACAATAGTATAATCTGTTATCTAATTATTTTCAAACTTTTTCAAATATATCCTTATTAATTAATCTTCATGTATGCGTAGTTCTATTTCTTAGGTCCTGAATATCCTGCGGTGGAGTTTTCTATACATCTGTCTTTAGATAACCAAAAAGAAAGAAATCCAGTGGCATTATATTTGGAGATCTAGCTAGCCATTCCATAGCTGGAATAGCGCATCCTCTGCCTATCCATTTATCAGGAAACATTTGATTCAGCCATCGTCGAACATGTAATGCGTAGTGTGGAGGTTCGCCGTCATATTGAAAGTATTCATTTTATTCATCTAGCATTGGGTTTTCTTCTTCATCGATTTGGTTTTCTAAGGACTATGTTATGAGTGAATCGATTTCGTTTTCCAATAAGTTCAAATACAATTCACGGGTTAAATTTGCTTCAATATAAATCGTACTTATTATTTCATTCCATAGAATTCCAACCCAAAATTAATAAGGTAATCTTTTGGGGAAACTGCGTGTGACCCTCTTGAAAAACATGTCGATTGTTATTATTCCAGTATCTACAATAATTCTTCTGTTGGAACCTTCAGTGTAAAACACTAAACTCGAAGAGATTTACCACTAAACACCAAATCAGTTTTTTGAAACTTCTCGACTCACGTTTTGCTAACCATGTTACCATCATCAGGAGATGATTTAATCTGACGATGTTTAAATTATCTCCGAAACGTGTGTCGAGAAGTTGCAAAAAGGGATTTGGTGTTTAGTGGTAAATCTCTTCACGTCCAGTATCTACAGTTATATTTATTTAGAAGGCATTAAAAAAAAATGTTGCTTCATCACTGAAATGATCCCCGTCATTATTTGACAAAACTGAATCCTTCTGCCAAAATCATCTTCACTGAGCTGCTGGAGAATACTAAACTTTTAAGGAAAGAACTTCTGTGAATAGCAATAATGGAAATATTTGTTAACTTAGCACTTTTGGAATTGAAGGTGTTGGATCAACAGCGAAATGCCCTAAAATTTGAATCTGGGTGGGTTCATTAAAAACTCTCGGCGACTTATTCACTTTGTTACCCACGAACCCAATCTCTCCAAATCTTTGAATACGTTTTATTGTGTATTGAACTTTTATGCGAGGACACCCATTTTCAGCACCATAAATAAAACTAATTTAATTTTCTCTTGTAAAGTGTAAAGTGTAGTTTTAAATTATGTCACTGTTACTGCAAGTGACACCACTTTACAAACAGTTGAAAATAGGCACTTCTGATAAAAATATTTTAACTTAACTGCAATGAGGAATAAACTGTGTATTAAAACACAAATGAACGATGAGATAAAATAAAAAGCCTCTTATATTACTTTTTATATTAGGACAAGAAAAAAATCCCTCTATTACGAGAACGGATCAACCAATATCGGTTTTGTAAAGGCAGTTTAATTAGGATTTTCAAGACCTTTAAAATAGTATGTTACAAGATAGGGGTATCTATTTCAAATTTTTAGGCCAAGCTGACTAGTAAGGATCAATTTTTTCTATTGGAACCTTCGCTGTGAAACACTAAACTCAAAGAGATTTACCACTAAACACCAAATGACTATTTTAAAATTCTCGATGCACGTTTCGCTAACCATGTTAGCATCATCGGTATATGATTTAATCTAATTTTAAAAATAAACTATGTTCTTTTTATATCAGAACCCTCGTTGCTAACCTACTACCTACGAATTTTACTACCTACCTAATGAACCTTGTAAAAAAAGGATACAAGAAAAAAAGAGGATAAAAGAGAACAAAAAAAAAAGAAAAAACGAACCGTGAAGTTTACTGACGCTTACATTAATAATTGAAAAAGTTGACTGAACTGCATTTTTCTATTTAAATGCTTTCATTACACTTTTATTATTTACACTTTTGATGATTTATTTTATTTACACTTTTGACCAGTTATAAATTACCAATGTCTATGTTGTTGTCATGTTCGATTGCATGTTGGTCAACACAACATTTTGCTTTAATGCATTTTTTTAATGCTTTATTAACTATACTAATATCTACAATATTAAACAAAATTACATACTATAATAAAAATAAAACAAAATTCAAAGAGAAAAGGAAGTAAACCAATATATATATATATATATATATATATATATATATATATATATATATATATATATATATATATATATATATATATATATATATATATAAAGCACCAAAATAAACGGTATTACCGTTATTAAAAATAACAAAAACAACTCAATCACTGACTCATAAAGCAATCGCGCACATACGTCAATATGTGGCACAATGAACTAATATTCATATCATAATCCGCTGAAATACTATTCAAAATAGAGGACATAGAGTATAATGGTGATATAATGGATATATTGTGCAAAACCAGATTCATATAAAATGGCAATGCAAGTCTAGATTCCACCCTCACTATCCGAAAATTCAACTGACCGAGCAAGCATGAACCATTAAATTTGTTATGCAACAATTTAAAAAAAAATACTGAATAATAATATCTTCATAACTCCAATGATTCACAAATATTCACGATTATTATCAATGCTTATGATTAAAGAATTGTAATTTATGATCAAAGAATCTTTTCGTGTAAACGCCAACAGATTTAAAATAAAGAAACTTTCAAAATCGCCGTCGTACCTCCTCCAAATGTTTCTTATAGTTTTTGTAATATAGGCTACATACCACAGAACCATACGCCATGTTAGATCTAACATAAGAATAGAACAAACGCTTTAGAAGATCACAATTATCAACCGCTCTACAATTACGTATTATAAAGCCAAGCAATTTAAAAGCACTATTTGCTGTATGTCATTATGTATGTGATTCCCAAAAGCTTTGTATCGAAAGTTATTCCTAAATCTTTAAAATTAGATAATTGTTCCAGAATATAGACTTTTATGAAATAATTAAACTTAAAGTTATTTAACTTATTACAAAATGTTACTACTTTGCACTCTTTAATATTTAATTGAAGCTTATTCAACTCACACCAATTATTCACTTTTTTCAAATTTCTCTATAATCCTAAATGTTGTCTACAAACTTAAGAAGTTTCAAGTCATCTGCAAATGAACTTTCACAATCCAAAAGTCCGGCGAGACCATCAATGTACATCAGAAACAACAGCGGATCAATATTGGAATCCAGGGGCAGTCCGATATTTGCATTATATATGAATTAGTGGTAGTTAGTATAATTTACATAATATTGACGATTAGTGAGGTAAGATAGTAGGAATCTGCACAATATGTCACCCCTTCCAAACTGTTAATTCTTCCTCAAAGGTATAGTCAAATCAATTTTGTCAGAGGTCTTAGATCTGTCCGTGTAAATTACATCGACACGCTGTCGAGCATTTAAGGCATTAGCAACATTCTGAGTGAACGTTGCCAAGTTATTTATCGTAGACCTGCTGTCTAGAAAACATGCTGTCTTAGTGAAAACATACCTTTAATCACCGGATATACTCGATTATATAGTAAAACTTCAAACACTTTAGCAGAATTTGACAACACTGCCACTGGTCTATAATTTGTGATCAAATACATGTCACCTTGCTTGTAAACTGGTTATACTTTAGCCAATTTCTATGCTTCAGAAAAAGTTTGTTATTATACGTCAATTTTTTATAAAAATACTTTTCCACAAGCACCATATCAAGCAGACAAGGCATAATGCGACTTTTTCCCGTTCCCTCGATTAAAGAAACCACATCGCGGACGTCGTATTGAGTCCATAGAAGCTATTCAAGAAAATTCGCTATCCACTTTGAGACAAATATCAGATGTCAAATACCATAAAACCGTTTTGAAGACTAGAAAAAACGTTACGAATAAGTGTATTGGAGTAAGACGGTATTGGAGAGAAAAAAATAAGTTTGGACGAATAAATAAAGATTTTGTGTTTATTTAAAAAGTCACTTTGTTTTTTGATCATAGTATATATATATATATATATATATATATATATATATATATATATATATATATATATATATATATATATATATATATATATATTAAGTATCAAAGTTATAAGGGAATGGGAAAAGGAACTAAAAAATCAAGGACACTGGAAACCAATACGACTCGGACGAACTAAAAAAAACATAGCAATATCATGCCTAGCCTTTGCGGACGGATTAGCCATACTCGCAGACAATGAAAAAAGGACAACCAAACAGATCGAAGTCCTCAAAGAATGTGCAGAGAAAGTTGGCCTACAAATATCCTTTCAAGAAACAGAATTCTTCTGCTCAAAATTAAATGTCCAAAATTTGAACACCAAATACGGCAAAATAAATAGGGTCACTCACTTCAAATAAACAGGAGGAGAGAGGATAGCACAGAAGAATCGATTGAAGAAAATGAAGAGGGCATACGGCAAGACACACAATATCTACAATAAGAAATGCCTATCCACACACGCAAAAATAAAACACTACAACAAAGTAATCCAGAGGTACTAAACTCAAACAAGACACTTACACTCCATACAAAAAGCGGTATAGAAAACATACTAAAAGAAGAACGCAAAGTTATGAGGAAAATTCTCGGCCCAAAACTGACAGAGGAAGGATACAGACTACATTCTAGAAAGACCACAGAGAGAATGTCCAACGTAGCGGCGGACATAAGAAAAAGAAGGAAATTCTATGGACATATCAATAGACTCCCACCGACAAGACTCACCAACAGAATTCTTACGTACATACAAGGAGTCAAGTCAACAGTACCATGGATCGCACAAGTCGGAGCTGATCTGGGAAAGGCACAAATGGGTCCGAGAGAAATTGAGGATAGAAGAACGTACAGACACAAAATACATATGTGGAACTTTGCATCAGAGAGCGAAGTTTCGAGGAGATCAGGAACAAAGTGGGCGGAGGAGAGAAAGAGAATCCACGGAGAAAGGATGAGAGAGGTGTGGAGGATCAGAAAGAACAATCGAAAATGAGTCAGGATGCTATGTGTGATCCAACCTGGTCTATACGCACCTAATATATAATATATATATATATATATATATATATATATATATATATATATATATATATATATATATATATATATCGCAAAAAAAAGAGAGATGATTAAAATTATGCTTATCATCTAATATTTCTAATATTTTATTCGATTTATCAATCGTAATGTTTTTAATTAAAATAATCCTTATATGCTTTTATTTGATGCGGCATTAATAACGAATACACTTTGTTTATATATTTCCGCATTACCCTCGTGACCTTTACAGATACAAAAACAAGTGTTTTGTGAATAAAGAGCGGCCGCGAGCCATACGTATAAGTTTAAGCAGTTCCAAGACCTTTCATTTAATCAGAAACTATTATTAATTATAATCAATTTATAATTAATATTTTATCGATTATATCTACTTACTGATACATTTTGTTTTAAATAAACTAAAAGATTAATAATTTATAACAAATATGTATCTATCTTAGATACATATACATATATACATATACATATACAAATATGTATATGTATCTATCTTAGCTACTTGGTATTATACTAACGAGTTATTTATTATATTTTAATATATTGTAAGTTTAATAAAATATGTGATGGAATAATCATGCCTCGGACTGGACAGCTGATCTATTGTATTATAGTTAAGCCTTAAAAACTGAGCATTAGCAATTCTCGGTGCAAGCTTCAGCTTGAATTTGATTTTCATGTATAGTCCCTTTCAATATATTTCGTTGCCTTTCGGCAAAATGTTAATTGCCCCAATAAATTTGAATAAAAATATTCCTAGTTTCTTAAAAGGCGCCAAAGCCGGAGTCTACATTAATAATAAGTGGTTCTATATTATTAGAAAATTATACACTTATATATATAAGTAAATTATACAACTTTCTTAGGATATGCCATCTACAACCTTTTTAATTAATGTTGCAGCACTTGCACTTAGTGTCGAAGAAATGTTTTCTGCTCGAAGATTGAATTTTACCTGATACCACATATGCTCAAATGGATTAAAAATGCATTAATACGGAGAAAGTCTCATATCGGCAGCAATGGTATCACATTCATATTCCTTTTTAATATTAAATGTCTAATATTTCTAGATCAAATTTTCTATATGTATTTTCGAAGCATATATCGTTTTTTAACATTAGGAACTTTATTTTTTGGCGGTTGTGATAACTACCATTGTCCATTACAATTACGCTTTCCTTAGGCACATTGGGCAAAGTACTATTTATGAACCAAGCTTCAAAAAATTCTGCAGTGATGTCGTCATGGACTCCATCCTCGGAACCAGCATGTAAAATTGAAATTTTTTCTCTTGTTCGCTGGGGCTTTAGTTTAACATTTTCTTGATGTATCTACCTAACTTTTTGCTGGTGTCTTATGCGTATCGAACCCTAATTCATCAGGGTAGATAATGACATTACTTTCTAATGTGTATTTTTTTATAGAGTTTAAGTAGTCAAACTGCCATTGTCACATTCGTTGTGATTCCATTATTATTTGTCTTTTATTAATGGTCCGATACGCAGAACCCATTTGAGATAATACTCTGGGAAGGCTAGTTCAGCTGCAAAGAATGTTGGTTCCATTTTTTCTTAGTCGCTGTTGCAATGAATGTAGTGTAGGCACAGTTTGCTCTTCATACATAACATAAATTTGGCTTCGAATTAAGTCAACACATTTTTCACACGCTTTCGTCAACACATTTGCTTTTACCAGAATCACTACGGACTTATTTGGCTTTAATTGGCTCCGTCGCAATATCTTCAACTGTAGACAACGGAATTTTCTTTAATGAAGACGTTTCTGCTGCGGCTGCATTTACATTAAGCCCCCTATTCAATCAAGAAACATACACATTTTTAACAATTTGCTTAGCATCGGGCGATAAATGTTTTCTTTTAAAATTAGCGCTAACGAAGGCACAATAATCATTATCTTGTCAAGAACACCACATTTTTAGCACGTTTGGAATAACAAAAAATACGATCGAAATTATATAGAACTGCACTGTGTAAGAACAGAATGCGAACTAAACTAAAATATTTCGAAACTACTAAAACAGGTACAAAATTAATTTTATCTTTTTACCTGTTATTTTATTAGGCCCGGCCCTGTTCGTTGTTAAGAATTTATTGCAGACATTCGCATTATACCGCTACTTAAAATGCTTAAAGTTTTTTTTTTCTGTATATTTATATTTGTATGCATAGATATACATATATATATATATATATATATATATATATATATATATACAGAAATCTTTCACCCTTTCTCCAAGTGGTGCCACCGATCGCCTTCGCCGAACTGTCAACCATACGACGTCACGTGTCTCTCGAGACCTGTTTCTAGCCTTTCAGCCGTAATCAGCCGAGCTCTAGACGAACGCAAGGAAAGCAGTTGGGAGAGACGATCGGGGCCAGACCAGATTAACTGGCCAATGTGCTCTATTGGGGAAATATGGTAAATGTCAAAGTTAAAGCCATTCATGTTTATCAGTTGATTATAATTTAAACAAAACTAGTGAACCTTAAATGTCATTCGGTATGTTTAACAATTTATTTATTTAGTTGTTATTTTCATGTAATAAAATAAGTAACATAATTATTTATTACATATTTTCAGATGATTTGATGTATAGTGACCAAGTAAATTCTTCAACTGATAGTTTCAACATTGAACTGAGACTTGTTTAAAGTATAATTGATGATCTACTTTACATATGGAAATTAGTAATAGCTATTTCATATAAATGTCGTGCATGGCTTTATTTAATTATTATTTTACTCACTTATTTGTAGCTTCAACATCAAGTAACTAAGCAAATTCATATTGATGCCGATAATGAAATAATTTATCAGGGCAAAGAAACGTCAAGTTGTTGGTGATTTTTATTTTACTTTTCTGTTAATAATATTTTTTTCCAATTTTTTTTTTTAACTTTAATATATTCTAATAGATAATACAAGTACTACTGGAGCAAAAAAAAAAAATCACAGTCATCAACAACAGAAGAAATATTAGAAAAGAGAAGTAGAAAAAGTTGTAATTTTAATAAAGATCTAAAAATCAATGTCAGTATTTTTACATCTCGTATGACAACCTATAAACCAATCAAAACACAATAAAATCCGATAGTAAAATGCCATGCATTTAATGGTATCATCTTCAAAAAGGAATAAATATAAAGAAGAACAATTTCTTCCTGGTATAATCAGGATCGAGATATACCAGCACACCATCTATTCCTAATTTTATTAATAAAATATACTCTAACACCATCTATAAATTTATTCCGCCTACGATATATCTTCCATTTCCAATAAATTTAAAATGGCAAAGAGTGGAAAAAACCGATGTGTAGAACAAGCACGTAAATCGTTATTCATGTAATCCATGCCGAAAAAAAATTGCTCGGCTTTATTTTTGGCTGAGATAGGTTCATAATCTTGAGTAATAACACGCGACAATGAACAAAAACCATTCTAATAACGTACAACGATCGTTTTTACGCTATATTTACATGTAAATATGACGGAAATTGATTTGTCACAATTGGATGAATGATCTTAACACGGGTAGCATGTCTACAGGGTGGTCCTAGTTACTAATTTTGAAGCAATCACGATTATATTTACGCTGACTGGATTAAACTTGTTGCTATAACACTATATACATATATGCTATATACATATAACCTATACATATACGCGGACGACCTAGCCATACTCGCAGACAATGAAAAAAGGGCAACCAAACAGATCGAAGTCTTCCAGGAATGCGCAGAGAAAGTTGGCCTACATTAAATGTCCAAAATTTAAACACCAAATACGGCAAAATAAATAGAGTCACTCACTTCTAACATCTGGGCGAGATCCTCGAACCCACATGACAAGAGAAGATAACACAGAAGACTCGATTGCAGAAGATGAAGAGGGTATACGGCAAGACACGATATCTATAATAAGAAATGCCTATCCACACACGCAAAAATAAGACACTACAACACAGTAATCAAACCAGAGGTACTATACGCAAGTGAGACACTTACACTCTATACAAAAAACGGCATAGAAAACATACTAAAAGAAGAACGCAAAATTATGAGGAAAATTCTCGGTCCAAAACTGACAGAGGAAGGATACAGACTACATTCTAGAAAGACCACAGAGAGAATGTCCAACGTAGGGGCGGACATAAAAAAAAGAAGGTTGAAATTCTATGGACGTATCAGTAGACTCTCACCGACAAGGCTTACCAACAGAATTCTTACATACATACAAGGAGTCAAGTCAACAGTACCATGGATTGCACAAGTCAGAGCTGATCTGGGAAAGGCACAAATAGGTCCGACAGAGATAGAAGAACGTACAGACACAAAATACATATGTGGAACGTTGCATCAGAGAGCGAAGTTTCGAGGAGATCAGGAACAAAGTGGACGGAGGAGAGAAAGAGAATCCACGGAGAAAGGATGAGAGAGGTGTGGAGGATTAGAAAGAACACTCGAAAATGAGTCAGGATGCTTTGCGTGATCCAATCGGGTCTATACGCACCTAATAATATATATATATATATATATATATATATATATATATATATATATATATATATATATATATATATATATATATATATATATGATTGAATCGGAAAAGGAAGAACTGGTGAAAATGCAACTCCTCCATATGGAGATACAAAGCAGTGCAATAGAGGTGATAGGCCTAGTTGGCCTTGCTGAAGGACAAGAACTGTATGTTATAAATTCGTTTTATAAGAGAAAAAGATTTTAAACAGAAAATGGACATGGAAAAGTACTTCTGAACTCACAGTAAAATTGATTACATCATGTCAAACGATAAAAAAATATTTTGCAATTGTACTATCCTTAACCATTTTAATTTTGGAAGTGACCACCGAATGGCGCGAGCAAAAATTAGTATAAACTGCCGAAAAGAACGCCAAAGAATGATAAGATCAAAAAAGGGTAAAGTGGATTCTGGGAAACTACTGGAGAGGGGCAGAGATTTTGAAATTGCTTTGTCGAACCACTTTGCTGTGTTGCAAGACTTGGAGGAGATGGAAATTACAGACCAATATGAAGAAATCGCAAACAATGTACTTGAAACGGCTGTTTCACTAGCACCAGAAAGTAAGTGTTTGAAACAGTCAAAAATCTCCAATGATACCATTAATTTAATGAAAAAGCGTCGGATCATGAAGAATGCAGGCGGTCCTTTTGGCAGTGTCGAGTACGTTGAGCTTTGCAAAACTATAACACAACATATTCGAGGGGACACGCACCAATTCGAGGGGACACGCAGCTGGTGCAAAAAACTCAGAAAGAAATAACAGTATTAGGAAAGCTAAACAGAACTTAAGTGAGTAAAAGTGTACACATGTTTTCCTTAATGTGCGAAGATGGTAGAGTGTGCAGGCAGCGGACTGAAATGTTAGAAATTATCTGTAGATTTTATTCAAAGTTATATGAGGATCAGAACCAGTCAAGAACAGCAATGCCCCCTGAAGAGCAAGTGCCGAATATCCTGGTGGAAGAAGTGACAAAGGTTATAGATTCGATGAAAAATAGCAAGGCACCAAGAAAGAATAGTATAACTGTTCAGATGTTAAAAGCTGGTGGTCGGGCTTTACATAAAAAACTATGAAAATTATACTCAAAAGCTACCACGACAGTCCACCTCGATGATCCTGAGGTTGAGTTGAAATTAATGTAGAGCGGGGCGTAGTTGAAACTTATTTGGTGGTTCTGATATGTAGATGACACCTTCGTCATTTGGCCTCACGGACCACAATCTTTAAATCTGTTCCTTTCGCATTTGAACAGTATAAATCGCCAGGTCTAATTTACAATGGAGACTGAAAACAATTCTGCTCTCCCTTTTCTTGGCGTTCTAATATCACAAAGGCCAGGCCAAAGCTTCTCCTATTCTGTCTATCGTAAACCCACCCACACAAACCGTTATTTAAATACTGGTCATACCAACCAATCTACTAGAGAATTGTCCAAAAACCCAAAGCTTCTTCTGCCATACATGAAGGGAGTTACTGACAATATTCCACAAGCCACATGGTGTCTATGAGATTCCTTGATCTGTCTGCTCCCAATCATATATCGGCCAAACTAACAGACGTATCCAAAATCGCATATACGAGCATTCTCTCGCCGTCCGAAAATCGGATCTCTCCTCGACTTTAGCAGAACATCATATCCAAAGGGGTCACAAAATAGTTTTCGACAAGACCAAAGTAATTACACCTATATAATCCTACAAACCCCGCATAATTCGTGAAGCAATTCAGATCGAAAAAGTCCAGACTGTTTAAACAAGAGGGACGATGATCTTAGAGTCCCGAATACATGGAAACCGCTTATTTCCAAATTACCCATCCGAAACCCTTCCCTTACGAATTACCCTTCCGATTACCATTCCCTTCCCTTCCTTACCCTTCCGATTACCCATCAACCGAGCGCCCCGGTTAGAACCTCACCTGTTAATACAAAGGTCGCGTCGACCATATTCTTTTCTAGTTGTGAACTCTGGGGAGTAGGTAGATTGAGTACTCGGAGTAAATCAACTAGATTCTCTTGAAAATGGTTTCGGTGGAAGCCGAAACGTCGAGATTTTACAAATCTAAAACGCGGTTCTACCCGAGAACCTAGTAATTGAAATATATATATATATATATATATATATATATATATATATATATATATATATATATATATATATATATATATATATATATCATCATCATCATCATCAGCCCGTATCGATCCACTGCAGGATGAAGGCCTCTTCAGCATACTTCCAACCTTCACGGTCCTGGGCTTTCCTCTGCCACTCGGGTCCTCGGTCCATGCGCAGGACTTTCTGTCTCGTCTTGTAATGCCAAGCATACATCTTTCATATATATATATATATATATATATATATATATATATATATATATATATATATATATATATATATATATATATATATATATATATGCCCACAAGGTAGCGTAACGCCGTGGAGGGAAATATTACAGAAATCTTTCACCCTTTCTCCACATGGTGCCACCTACCGCCTTCACCCAACTGTCTCTAGGGACCGGTTTCTAGCCCTTTCAGCCATCATCAGCCGAGCTCTAGATGAACGCAAAAAAAGCAGTTGGGAGAGAAGATCGGGGCCAGGCCAGGTCAACTGGCCATTTTAATGACGGGTCGTGACTGAACAATTTTTAAAAAAACAGAATATATATTATCATAAAAAAAGCATTAGAAACCTAGAACCAAACGTAACTGGCCTTTCAAAACATGATATAGATAATGAACACAATTTTAGTTTTAACGACATAAAAAATCTAATAAAACAGAACCTACCAACATCCCACTGCACACACAAACGGAGCGGGGCGTACAGCGCGCACAGCACAAATATTTCTTGACTGTGTGTAGTAATTTTACGTATATTCGCCGCACAGTAAATTCTTTCTCCAAGCAAATTTTTATTGGCGTGGACCAAACTTTATATAAAAAAACCGAAATAATCCATATACACTAAATCACAAAGAATTACGACGTTGGGACACATGAAAACATTATACATATACAATGTATAACCCAGAACATATAGACAAATTATTAACCGTCTTGTTTATATTCACAAGATAAATCACCGTTAACAGTTACACGATTTCACCATCGCCGTCAAAAAATAATGTCCTATGACTCCTTCACCTCAAAAACCGCACCAAACAGTAACTTTCTGAGGATAAACAGGTAACTCCTGACTTACTCAAGCATTTTCAACGGACCAAATTCTGCAGTTGTGCTTATTCACAACCCCATTGAATATGAAAATGTTTTACTCAGCCATGGTAATATCGGTATATTTCTCTATTTTCATTCGTTAAAATAAAATTTCATTCGTTCCTTTTCCATGTATCAAATTACCATAATTTTAATATTTCTTTTATAGGTAAAATCGTCTAGGTACTCTAGTTTTCGCTTACAAAGTAAAATGTCTTAGTTTTATTCAGGTTCGCGTTTAGCATTTACATTTAATTTTAAAAATTCTCTTTAGCGTACTCCATAAAAAGAGCACTTCAAAGCTTGTTTCGCATCTTCGACACAGATAAATGTTTAACTGAACGTAGTTGGGTTATATCCATTTCGTAGAAAAATGCACTTTATATAATCAAATACTTGTGAGTAAAAGCACATCAATAATGCCTAAAACAGCATATTTTTCCTGGTGCATCGGAAGAAGCAACTAAAATTAGAAAACCGGTTTCAGGGCCTGTACTCCCCATCAGGTAAACTTTGTTCAATTATCTTAAGCGGAGAATGAAGCACGGTCATAAAAAATCTAAGGAAATTGTGTGTGTATATATATATATATATATATATATATATATATATATATATATATATATATATATATATATATATATATATATATATATATATAGTAAGTGTAGTGTGTGTGCGTCCGAACTTAAAATTCAAATAAAACAACAACTATATTAAATGGCTTCAAACTATTGTTTTATGTAAACTAACATTCAATGGTATTAGTGTTTGAAAACCAGTTCGGACAAATGTCCGCCGCGACTACTGACAAAGCGCATTATGTTAGTCCAATTTCCGACCAGTTTTTCAAGCAATTTGGCTCTTTTGCCCCAATTGTCTGATATGAATGGCTTCCTAGGCGTCAATATTGCTGGTTTATTCGGCATAGACTAAAGATTAAAGGAAATAATCTAAAGGCCTTAAATCACATGACTTTGGTGGCCTTTCCTCGAACTCATTTTCTCACCGAATTGTTCCTTCAATAAATCGAATGTTGCATTGGCTATATGACATGTATAACTCTCCTGTGGTGCAGAACCACATCTCCTACAGATCAATACCATTAACGAATTGATAAATTTGGATCTTCATCAATCACTGCTACCAACATCGGCGATACAGTCTTCGGAATGCACAGTTTTTTGTATCTTATTTTTGCTTTAATATGGAGCAGCGTAAAATGCGTTAGAATTGATAACAAAACATATAATAAATTTTGACAATTTGCAAGCGTTGCAGTGATGTTAAACGTTCCACCTTTCCATAATGATTTGCCAGACATTTGATGTACCATGATTGCCATAAGGACATTTGTCATAATCAGTGCCTGATATTCCCGTATACCAAAATGTGTCCGGTTTGCGCATGACGTCACTCGTTGAGTAAAATTCAAATGTCTTCGTTGCTAGACTTTGAAATACAATTTAAATGCATTGTAATTGGAAATAAGGCTTTATATTGAGGATAAATACTTTATCAATGTGGGTAACAGACTACAAAATTGTATATAACAGACGCGTACACAATTTTATTTGAATTTAAGAAACTATTTACAGAACAAAACAACTTCGATAGTTCGAATAGTTTTTATTTATCGACAAAAACATTTTGTTTTATAGATTAAAATTATTTAATACGATTATTTGAAATGTATATAAACAAATCATTTTGTTTATCAGTTTAAAATGTATGTAAAAAATAATATATATTGGTTATATAAAATTGCAATATGCAAATTGAAAGTTTTCTAAATATTGGTTTTTAAATGTAATATCCAGCTAAATTCGATATTTTTTGTCACAAATAAAATATTAATTATTCAACAAATATAGCCATATTTTATATTGGTATTAAAAATGACAACATTTTGTTTCCTAAATTTAAAATTGTACATATTTCTTAAGTTTATGTCCGTTGTGAATTAGCTATAAGTGTAATTATGTAATAGTTTTAGTTATATTTCTTTTACTTAATTTTACACTCACATTCGCAATCGAAAAAATAGTTTTTTTGCTTTTTTCTGGGCATTCAATGTGGCTACTTCTAAGCATCAAATTATTCAAATAATTTTTGGTCTTCTCCTTTAACAAGGCTCTCCATTAACAGACTTAAAAAATTGTTCAAGCAGTTTCATTTGTGAAAGAAAATTTTCAGAGGGTTTGGGTAAACCTCCTTCACTTAAATGATCAGTCCAGGTATATTTGGACGTGCTGGGTCTTTTTAAACTGGAATCGTTTAACTATATATATATATATATATATATATATATATATATATATATATATATATATATATATATATATATATATATATATATATATATATATCTATATATATATATATATATATATATATATATATATATATATATATATATATATATATATATATATATATATATATATTTATACAGCTAAATGTTCCAGCCCTTCATATTCAAGTTCATGAAGATCTTCATCAATATCTCTTTCATGACCACTGTTCAACATAAGTGGATCATTTTTTGAGTCGAATTTCTTGATCATTGAACCACTTATTGGCAAATCTAAGGTATAAACATGGAGTATTAGAAATATTACTACCATCACCATCATTACTATTTCTACCACCATCCCAACATATAATTAAGCATAAATAAATAAAACACCATACTTATTAACACAAAAAATTTATAAACATGATTCAATGTTTTTGGGATTAATTTATATTTCAATTATTTTTCTCTTGTGATAATTACCCGGTCAGCAACTCGGCGACCTCTTGTTTTCTCTCCCTTTTTTCAATTCTTACTGGTTTTTTAGAACTAAATGCCAGATTTTGAGTCGGTACAACATCATCCTTCAATCCTCGGTAACTTTTTGGTGTGTTATTTAACAATTTATGTTGAAGATTTTCCTTGAAATCGCTATTTAAAAAGTGTTCGAACAAATACAAACCGTTTTCAGGTTAAACTTATCCTGTCTTTTTGTGGCATGGATCCACTTCTTACACGCAACTTCATTCTTGGGAAAATGAAAAAACTTCACATCACAAGGGTTCTTTTTAGACTGATTGTCGGAGTTACACCCAAACACAGCACAAAGCATTGCTATTATTGAATATTTTAGATTAACACCACACAAACGCCGTACACAGACTTCTAATAAACTTGTTATATGTCAAAACTATGATGTTGTTCGAATTTTACTCAATGTATTCCCGCCAACAAAGCTCCACCCACCATGCGTAATATCTTACCTTAGTATTTATTATATCGTGTGTCATAATAATTTGAGAGCGACCGCTATCGCAAGTTCGCATAAAGTACAGAAATCGGCCTTTATTTAACTAAAGAGTTCAGCAGTTTCTATTTGAAAAAGGTAGTGTGTCTCGAAACAATTGTTATATATACAATTTTAAATATAGTCAGTAAATATATATAAAAAAGTATAGTAAATAATATAAAAAACATCGGAATGTCTACACATTGTATAGAAAACAATAATTTTATACATACACACAATGTTAAATTATTACAGTCAGAAAAGAAAAGTAAAAAATAAAATAGAATAGAAAAAAAATAGAATAGAAAAGTAGACATACTAAAAATATTGGAAATAAAAAAATCCTTAACATATAGTCATGTAATAACTACGAATGACCAGCTAAATTTCTAAAACACCCTGGTAATAGATAAGATCAACAGCCCAGTTTTTACCAGCCGATGTTTAGGATAATTAGACCAGACGTAAAAAAAAAACCAAAAATAAAATATAAATCATTTTACCAGCATACTTGTATAGTTGTATTAGTTCTTAGTTCAAACTACTATTGAGAAAATATGTTGATTTTTCTTTACTTAGTATTATTGAAATTTAGAATTTATTTTTGAAATTAACTTCGTATTTAGAGGTGAAACTTCATTCATGTCTTTACTGTGATGAGAACAAGTAAATTTACCAGTACATCTAAATAACTTTGACTGCAATTAACTACACTTGATTTAAATATATTGATATTCCAGTTAATCTCTTTTATTGCTAACTCTGTTAATACCGTCCTTTTACCATAATCAAAACACCTCAATAAAGGTTGTACATTTCTGGCATGAAAATTTTCTATAATAAAATTTACAGAACAATTTCTAACACTGGTGTAGTTTTAAAGGCATAATACCATTCGCATCACGTATCCTTGCTATAAGTTGTACAACGTTATATTCGTTATAAGAAATAATAAAGCAAGATATGATGGGAATGTTCTTTTTTATTTTTTGTCATACAGTCGGAGTCAAACTCAGTAAAATACATCAAATTTCTAATACAACGATCCTTTAAATATTATATTTAATAAATGATCACACTTTTGTATTTAAATTCATTTTGGCTCGTGGATATTTTTGAGAATAATCCTTACAAGTGTCTTTCGTTAATATAATTTCAACTGAACTTCACTAGTCTTTTGCAAAAAAAACAATTTTTTTGTCAACTATATTTAAAGCTATTTATAAAACAAATAAAAAAATGCCAGATATATATGTATATACATATATATATATATATATATATATATATATATATATATATATATATATATATATATATATATATATATACATATATATATATATATATATATATATATATATATATATATATATATATATATATATATATATATATATATATATATATATATATATATATATCATCATCTATCATCTATATGGTTCGAACCTTGGCGTGGTAAAGAAGTATATCTGATCGACTAGCCCAATACATTATTCAGCTGAAAAACAAAGTTTAAGCTTCAAATCGTCCAAGCTTATGTACCAACTATAGTGATGAGAGCTATGACAATGAAAAAATGGAGGCATTTTATGATGATGTGACCACGCTTCTAGGCAACGAGAAGTGCAGGTACAAAATCCTGATGGATGACTTTAATATTAGACTTGAAAAAGCAAAAACTGGTGAAAATGCTACTGGCCCATATGGAAGTAGTGGACGGGACAATAGAGGTGACATATTGGTTGATTTTGTGGAAGGACCAGAACTGCGTATTACAAACTCGTTTTATAATAAAAAATTAGTACAAAATGGGCATGGAACTGTCAAACAATAAAACATATTTCAATTGTACTGTCCTTAACCGTTTTAATATTGGAAGTGACCATAAATAATGGTACGAGTAAAAATTAGGATAGACTGTCGGAGAAAACGAATTAGAATAATAAGATTGAAGAAGGGCAAAGTGGATTCTAAAAAACTGCTTCACAAGGGCAGCGATTTTGAGATTGCTTTGTCGAATTGCTTTGCGGTGTTCCAAGATCTCAGGGAGATGGAAATAACAGGACAATGTAATGGTTGAAATGTAAATATATAACCTGGTGGTCATATTTTACACAAAATACTATCAAAATTGTACTCAAAATGACTCAAACATAAAAAAAATCCAACCTATGGAAAATGCTGGAGTGATTCTTCTTCATAAGAAAGGACCACAAGAAGATTTAAAAAACTATCGCCCAATAAGCCTCGTATCAGTAATGTACAAAGTTTTCACCAAGATAATATCTAAAAGAATATTAAGAACACTGAATGACGCTGAAACTGACTGAATGACGAGAAAAGATTTTCATACTTTTCTAATTGTAAACTCTAGGGAGTAGGTAGATTGAGGCCTCGGAGTAAATCAACTAGATTCTCTTGAAAATGCCTTCAAAGTGGAAGCCGAAACGTCGAGATTTTACAAATTTAAAACGCGGTTCTACCCGAGAACCTAGTAATTCTAATATTACCGAAAGCGGAAGCCTTTCCGAATATATATATATATATATATATATATATATATATATATATATATATATATATATATATATATATTTCGTAACACTTACTCCGTTCATTACCGTAAGTTAAAGTCGGCACAAAAAACGATAAAATTTAATGCAAATTCTTTACTCGACAAATATAACTATCATAAAAAATCTATAACAAACATTTTTAACAATTTTAAAAGATGCAATAATTTCTAACTTAACAATTGAAATAACATGAAACTTTTGTAAGATTTCAAGGACAGTAGTACCAACTTAAAAACCGGTTAAAGTTACCTTACTTTGAATCATATTAAATTTAATTTTGTTAAGGGAAATCTTACGCTGTACACAACCTGTATAATACAGCATAACATTTTTCTAATGGCTCGTTCTAATTTTAACATACGTCCAACATTTAATTGCAGGTTACTTGAAACATTGTAGTCAATCACATCATTGATTTTTTTTTTGTTTCTGTTACTTTAGTTTGAGAGAATAATAATTAAAATTACAGGTTGTAGAGCATGATATCACTTTAACTAAATATAATTATTAAATATTATAAAATACTTTAAGTTCATAGAAAATTATGCAAAATTAATAAAAATTACACAGGTCAACAAATTTAAACTTTTTTAAGGTAATATTGATAAAAATAGGTGTATATGAAGCATTTTGTAGTCTTAAATCCGAAAATGAATTACCGTAACATGTACAGTTTTTTTCTTAATAACTTTCACTTTTTCCTCTTGTGTTTTGTAGCATCATCTCTTTTTAAAAACCGGCAGTAATCGCCCAACATAGATGGCTTTGATGTCTCTGGTATCTTGCTTATATAGTTCTGATGTCCTGGTGAAACCTCTCTCCTTGTTCGTCGCTTACTACACCCAAATTATCCGGAAAGAAATCCAAATGGAAGTGTAAAAATCAGTGGCGGCTCGTGAAGGAAGGCGTTGGAGCGCTGCCCCTCCACATTTTTAACAGTAAACCATTTTTCAGAGCAAAACACCATATTTTACCTCGTGTAGAGAGTTTCAATAGCCCGAAAAATAAAAAGGAGGAAGAAAAAATTCTTAAGCAGTACTATTTTCTTCTACGCCCACCCAGTTTAAAGAACCACGAGCCGCCACTCTAAAAAATATATTTTTAGGGACATGCGACCCCCTAGTATTTCATTGATTTTCAACAGTTCATCTATGAGGTTTTTATAGTTTTCATCTTTCTTGTTGCCTAGAAATCTTTTCACTACACTTACAAAACACTTCCAAGCTGCCAAGTAGTTTTTTTTCTGGAAAACAGAAATAACCTAGAAACCTCCTTATTTGAAGTTCATCACATCATTAGTTAATTGAGCAAATTTTCTTTTAGGTACTTGAAACCATTACTTTCTTTTTCATGGCTTTAACAAATTTTTTCATTAGTCCAATATGGAAAGGCGGAAGAAGCACCTTTTTTGGGTTAACAAGGGGAGGTTCAAAAGGAGTTCTATGAGGTCAATCTCTCTTACTGTAATGTTCTTTTGTTGACCTACTGCTTTTTAGACACAAAAAACATTAATATTTTGTAAAACCCCCTTAAAGTCCCCACTTTTAAATCCCCTCAAATATACCACTGACATTGTTCATATTTAACGCGATTTAGTATGGTTACTAAGTTGTGATACGTTTCTTTCATTGTCACTGAATGGACTAAAGGAATAGAAGATTTAAAGACTGCTTTTAGACTGTATTCTGAGGAATCTATGAAAATACGCCACTCTGAAGGTACATCTTCTATATTCTTCTTCTTCTTCTTCATGTCCCCTCTCCGGTCCGGAGTTTGGCAATCATGTTAGCTATTTTGATCTTGGACACTGCTGCTCGGAACAGTTGGTTGGAGTTGCAGTTGTACCATTCTCTCAAATTACGTAACCAAGACATCCTTCTTCTACCGATGCTTCTCCTGCCCTGGATTTTTCCTTGCATAATTATTTGTATCAGTTGGTACTTCTCTCCGCGCATGACGTGACCCAGATATTGTAGTTTACGTCGCTTCACGTCTGCCAGCAGCTCATTTTCTTCCTTATTCACGCGATTCAGAACTTCCTTGTTTGTTACTTTCTTGGTCCAGGCGATTCTTAAGACCCTTCTGTACATCCACACTTCAAAGGATAGCAGTTTATTCTGTGTATATTTGTTTAATGTCCATGCCTCCATTCCGTAGAGGAGTACAGAGCAGACGTAGCATTTTATTAGTCTTAGTTTAAGAGTCAGCGACAAATCTTTGCTACATAAGACGCCTCTCAATCTTACGAAAGTACTTCTTGCCTGTTCTATTCTAGCAATAATTTCCGGTGTATTGTCGTTGTTGTCATTTATTGTTGTGCCCAAATACCGGTATTTTTTTACTCGTTCTATTTGCTCCCCCTGAATACGCAATTCTGCATTATTGATGTTTTTCTTTGTAATGACCATGAACTTTGTCTTTTTCGTGTTCAAGCTTAATCCGAGGTCTTCGCTTGCCTTTCTTCTATATTAAGCTCATTTATTAAACCATCTTGAAACTATTACATTCTGTTTTCAGAAAAGTAAAACACTTGCATTTTTAACTAACAAGTTCTACTGTTGAAGTCTGGAACCAAGAAGTTCCGATTTTATTTTGACAATATCAGGTCAGTTCATTCTGAGTTATCAAGTAAGATTCACTAATGGCTATGAGGAACTAACCAAGTGCAGAAGATACTGAATTTTGTCCCTTTGCTTTTTTGAAATCCCTTCTGTTTTAGTGATACAAAAGCAGCACTCACATCACTTATATGGTCAGTAGGTTCTCTCCAGAGCATAGGAACGACATAAAATTGTTCTTGCGATACATTCACTGTACTAGTTCACATTATTCACATATATTTACTATTCTTCGGATATAGGTCTAGCTTTTGACTTTAAAATAAATCATCTTCATATATAACAAAACTTATCCGGTGGAATTTTGCAAAATCGATGTCTAGTATTTGCCATTTTATATAAAATCGACTGAAACACTTGACTTTATAGTAAACGAGACAGAAATACACTAACTCTAGAAAAAATTAAAGTTCGTAGAAAACTGTGTAAATACGCTCTCTACGGTTTTGTAGTAATTCCTACATTGTCCAGTTCAAGGTCAGGTATAAATAATTTGAAATGCCCCATCATATAAAGGAGAAGCATCTACTTGAAAGTGGTACGTGCTAGACCATTTCTGTGAAGAGCTGTTTTAGTAACTACCTAAATGAGACGCAATAAGAGCAATCTCATCAATGTTACAAAAATCACGTCGCCCTGTTTATGTGTATATTACAAAGTAAAAATAAACCAATTTAACACTAGAATTTGAATATTTCTCGCTCATTTTTTAAACAGATTTGTAATCAAATTTCCTAATTTTAAAGTAAAAAAAGCAATTCAGCATATTACTACTTGGCGAAAATAAAGCTAATCGTAAAAAAGTTGTTAAAATTCCAATGTGGTAAATCATTGATTATGACAATAAACCATCCTGGTTTATTTTATAGGCATTTTACTTTACGAGAGTGTTTTTAAATGATAACGGATTGGACTATAAAAAGTAATGCTATGAACATTTTTTTTTGCATTTAAGTTGGTATATATCTTAACGATTGCTATAAGGTAATATATCGGAGAATCCGAAAAGTTCGTATGGATTTTCTATGGGTTACTCTTTTAACGCTTGTAAACAAAAATTTATGTCGGATTAATAAAGTTTATTTGCATATTGTTAATTCATGTGATATTTACAATGTTTGCGTTTAGATTCACCTTAATTTACCTTCGGTTAATTATGTAGATTCACATTGAAACACTTGAACACAAATATCGAGAAAATAAAGACCTTAATAGGCGAAGATCTACGGACCATGGTCCGTAAGATAGCAGATAGGTTAAATAATAGCAAATCGACCGTTTTTGACTATCTGAAAAAAAAATACGATAAGATGTCGCAGTCACTCATGAACTTAGTGGGTGAAATATAGTGGACCGAATTTCTTCATGGGATGTTTTGATGAAACAACAATTCTGAAGTTGCTTCTCTGAAGCAAATGGTAACTGATGATGAAGAGTAAATTGTGTACAATAATGTGCAATGGAAAAAATCATGGGGATTAGCGGGGTCAGAGGTTTCAAGTCCGGCAAAAGGCAGCCTTCATTCCAACAAAATTAAGTTTTTCATTAGGTGGTATCGGAAGGAACCCATTCCATCCGTGGAACCAAACTATCAACACCGACCTCTATTAATCAAAATTGGTTCGACTAAAGGTAAAAATTAAAGAAAAACGGCCAGAATTGACTGGAACCAGCAAAAATTGTAAAGCTTTAATTGGAATACCATTTGTTCTGCTCCTTCCAAATTTTTTAATATGGGAAATATGTTAAAAAGGAAGAGGAAGTGAAGAACAACCTATGACAATTTTTGCCACTAAAGATGCTATTTTTTAGCCCTCATTTTTGTAATGGTAAAGTCCATTTTTTTTTCATATTTCGAGATATTTTTGGGTTTGCTTTTGAATCATAATTAATTCAGTTGCTATTTTTAACACTATAAACCTTATATTGTTATATTTTAAATTTAATGGTATATTTTAAATCATATAAAACAATTTTATACTTTGTTATCTATCACTTTTATTTTTAAATCTGTGTGACTAGTTTCGTAAAACGATTTTACATTCTCAAACACTACTTTAAAACTAAGGCATTACAGCTATTTATCATAGGTACCTAATTTTACAATTTTATTGGTGTTAATTTTTTATTACAGTATTTTAAATAGTGGGGAATTTCGGAGATCTGTCTGATCGTTTAATAGCTCTGTAGACGGGTCTTTATTATATTTATAAATTTCAATAGCTACTAAAATGTTTAATTTTTTGCTCTTTGGCGCTATATGTAAAATTTTTAAATTTGTAATCTAGGGAAATATATTTCCGGTATCTATGAAATGGTTTCGCATTCGAACTATCGAATCAATCGAAACGATTGATGTACAGAATTCGTCGCATTCGGCCAGAATATCGCGATCCAGACAGCTGGAGTATGTTGCAAGATAATACGCCAAATCACACATCGTTAATTGTGCGTCAATTTTGGCCTGAAACCAAGTTTGTGTGATCAACCACCCACCGTATTCACCAGATTTAGCCCCTTGTGACTTCTCCTTCTTTCCAAAGTTGAAATTAAAGTTGACAGAGTGTTTTTGAAGATATACAAATCATCCAAACAACTTTGAAGCCTGCTTTGGAGACTATTCCACAAAATGAGCTGGAGGCACGCATTTGAATCACTATTGAATCTATAGAACAAATGTATCCAAGCGAGAGGAGTATACTCAGGAATAATAATTCATAAAAAATGCCAGGTAATACGTTTTAATGACATTTTCCCGGGCCAGTATTGATACTTAACGAGCGCAGTGTGTGTAATAAAAAATAAAAACAAGAGGAAATTTAAGTCCATATTTTAAAGACATAGGCTTTACAGAAACGGACTTTTTTTGTGTAAAACATAATAATAAAATTAGTACGTAAGTACCCGAACAATTAAGTTTTTTTATAAATTAATTTCGCTTACATTAAAAAAATAAAAATAAACAAAAAAAACTAAAAACAAAATTACTTCGTTAAGACAAGAATAAAAAAATCCTTTTGGTGATATAAACTTATTTCTCCTTTATACTTAGCATAGTGAAGTATTCATGGTAAATATGAGTAGTAAATATACGGGAACACCTCCTCATCTTCTCGTCCATTTTACCCTCTCATTCGTATCTTGACTGGTATGGGAGCGCATACCCCTCATCGTCTCGTCCGTTTTACTCTCTCATTCGTATCTTGACGAGTATGGGAGTACATCCTCCTCATTGTCTCGTCCGTTTTACCCTTTCATTCGTATCTTGACTAGTACGGGAGCACATCCTCCTCATCGTCTCGTCATTTCACCTTCTCATTCGTATTTTCCCCACTATATTTTTTAGAGAGGGTATGTAAGCCAGTAGACTTAACATATCGCAATATTTCTCTTTTGTTATAGGTCTTGAAGTTTTATACAGTGGCAACATAGTAATTTTGCTGAGATGCATAGGTCTTCCTTGTTTTTCTAATAAACAAAATAACTTTAAATAGAGCATTTTTTTCCATATTAGTTTTATACAAAAAATCTCCAGTTCATGTCTTTTAAATCTCATCCAGCATATTTTCAGCCAATATATAATATCTCGGTCTGTATTTTTTTTTCCTGTTTGATATTGCCTCTTGTATAGATTTGATTAAGACAAAATCTTCTTGTCTCATTTCATACAAAATAAAGACTTTATACTAGTCTTGAGCAGTATATAAATGGTCCTTTTTCTTTCATGCTGATTCCACAACTCCAAAATCTCTGTTGACTGGAAGAAATGAGTGACCCGATAATAGACATTTGTCAATAACATTTATATATTTTTCAACTGATTTGATTTGTTGTCATGAAAATTATGAAAACCTTCATTAAGAACACACATATTTTGGTTATAGTACACAACACAAACTGATAATTCGGGATATGAGAGGACCAAAGAAATATTTATCTGGATTTATCTGGGTGCTAAATTTGGATCTTTTTTTAAAGAGTTTCTAGCCATTTTTGCATTACTTAAATGGATTCTATGTTCTTCTATTAAGCTACTCTTATCATCAGCGTCTGAGGTAACTTTTACATTACATTTTTAACAGGTATTCTTATGTGAGCGATGAAATTTTAAATTAAAATCTTTTTTTTTTAATTTTCCTATATATTTGCTCCCTCAGAAATGTTGTATTGTTCTCTTCACACTTTTCGACATACAGGTTGTACATTTTTCTTAGGTTGAATTCAGAACTTAAGTATTTCCTTTTTGGATTATAGTTGTACATTTTTCTTAGGTTGAATTCCGAACTCAAGTATTTCGTTTTTGTATTATAAGATGAAAACTTTGAATATTACTTTTTAAGGCGGCCATCATCGCTCATTCTGCAAGATTCTTTTTTCTATTACCTTTGCTTTGACAGCCTTATGTAGTCTTCCTATAGTTATGCTGAATGTTTCTATAAATGATTTTTTACATACTGTAACTCTTTCCTTTTCAATTTTTAAAAAGTACTTAAAACTTTAATCCCTTGCTGCTCCTTTAAAATATATAATTCCTCTTCGTTTTATTAGCATACGCTGAGTAGATACACACAAGAAAGTATTTTGTTTCTCAGAATCCCCCATTTTCCCCAAATTAATTAATTGATCACGTTTTCAATTCTTATTTTCGAATTTCTTTGCAGGAATAATATTTCCAGTTTTTGGTTTTCCTAACCTTTTGATTATTATTTTCATAATGTGATTGAAAATTAGTAACGTCGTCTTTGTCGGATGTTTAATCTGTCAATTCTACAATTCTACTCCTCTTCTTAGTTGGAACCAATTTTAATTTAATATTACTTCAACTTCTTTCATCGTCTGAATCACAAACTTGTCTTCTTTCGCTAGTATTCATGGGCCTTATTTCTATAATAAGAAGAACTCCAGTATTTCCACGAAAAAAATGTATTATTCTTACTTATATCACTAGCTGATATCACTATCAGACCAATTTGATAATAATAACTTACGATTTATCTAAAAGTAAATCTTCTTGATTGAAACGTCCTATATAAGTGAACTATTTTAAATATTAAACAAATGTCACGAAATATACAGTACAAATACATAAAAATCTAGTTGATTATAATTTCTGATAATCTAACAATCTAAAATTTCAACTTATGTTACTATCTGGAAAATAAAATATCCAAGCCAAACAAGAATCAAGTGTAGATAGCGAAATCAAAGGTATATTTGAGGTAAAATAAAAGAAATAAGGGAGATAAAGAGAGTGGGATAATGAAGAAAATACTTACGTAGACAAAAAAGTTTTTTTGTTTTTTTCGATAAGGTTTTGAACATATCACTAAAAGCTTTAGGAAAAATTGAGTGAGATCTTATTTTCATTACCAAACTGTTTGGGTTTTCCTGTTAAAAAAGAAGCAACCACAAGGAAAACTTTATATGTCATTATATATTGTATATAATGTTTTTTTGATATTGTTTTAACAATATATATATATATTAATGATTTCTTGTAGTTTAAGAGTGTTGCAATAAAAATCGTAGACTACTCACTATTAATGTTTTTGTATCAAAATTTGTCATACATTATATCTATATATATCGTTTAAAACTCGAACACCAAGAACTATAACATATTGATGAATAAGTCTCCGGTCTAACATAGAGATATCGTCACATATGAAACATCCTCTCAAGTAGTCGATTATGTCAACCTTCAAACATCATGCGTCAAAATTTCATGGCAATCTATCTACTAGTTCCTCAGCTATTGTACTTCAAGTTAATTCCATGGTGGTATAATATTATCAAAACATTTACTATTGTCAGAAATGCAAAGCCTCTGCAACCAGATATTCACTCATACTAACAAATATTTTTGGTTATTATGATCTGGCCACGTTGCTCTGAGCGCATTTC
The DNA here is from genome assembly GCA_031761425.1 of Cosmopolites sordidus. Lineage (NCBI taxonomy): Eukaryota > Metazoa > Arthropoda > Insecta > Coleoptera > Curculionidae > Cosmopolites > Cosmopolites sordidus. The sequence continues at coordinate 159,297 of JARFXV010001281.1, forward strand.
AAAAATTAAATTATATTTCTGCCATGCAGAAAGCAAAAGAAAAAAAAGCTAAATCGAAGAAGGAAGGCGTATCATAGAGTTATTAGAACTTGGAAAAAAATTTCAATGTTTTAAATGTACTAAACTTGAAGAGATTTACCACTAAACACCAAATAATTTTTTTTTAACTGCTCGACGCACGTTTCCTTAACCATGTTAGCATTATCAGGAGATGATTTAATCTTCTTAAGATTAAATCATCAAAATCAAATTAAATCATCTCCTGATGATGATAACATGGTTAGCGAAACGTGCGTCGAGCAGTTCAAAAAAGTGATTTGGTGTTTAGTGGTAAATCTCTTCAAGTTTAGTGTTTTACACCAAAGGTTGCAATACAAGAATTGTTTTAAATGTACACAGGTTTTATGCTTAAAAAATGTAGAAAAAGAAAAAAATTTGGGCCTCAATTCCAAACTGTAGGTTAGATTTAAAATTGTTCTTGTGTTACTCGAGTTATGACAGATAAAGTACATGAAGGAGATAAAAAAATCACAGCTTTCTGCGGATTTCAGCTGTTCTAAAGCTGTTGTCGGTAAGTTTGTAATAATATAAATTTCTCTTTGCTCTAATCTCTTAATTAACTTAACCTTTCTTTACTCTACACTACTCGAGACAGTTGTACGCACAGCGTTGCCAGATCACTGTTAACCATAAAAATAACGCGCTGAAATTGTAAAATTACTAATTTTTTAAATTGTTATATTTCGTAAACAAAACGACAACTACTGTGCTACTTTTTTTTAAATTTATTTCAAAAACATTTCTCTTTACTCTCTCATTTGTTTTAATTCTGTTGAGAGATTTTTTTAATACAACATTGACATGCTTTAAATGGAGAGTGACCTTGAAGATTGTAAATTTTGTTATTAAATATCTCGCGTTATAAACGGACAACAAATCTTAAACTTCAGGATTTATTAGTAAATCTTATTCTTAATGTGTGACATAAAAATGGGCAAAATCTGTCGAAAATGGGTTTCACTCTGGAACTACCTTAAGTGACGCTAATTTTGTTATTTTCAATACAATAAAAAAATAATTTCGTCTATTGATTAAGCACTGCTTTTTGATGAAGAAAAATACTGTTGAAGCAAAACAATGGCTTGATAATCATTACCCGGACTCTGCCTCAGGAAAATCAACCATAATTGACTAGTATGGTGAATTCAAACGTGGCCGTACATGCACCGATCATACTGAACGCTCTAGACGTTCAAATGAGGTGGTTGCACCAGACATCAGAAAAATTCACAAAACTATTTCGCAAAACCGTAAAGTGCCGCGATTGTTCCCAGCCCAAACCAAAAACAGCAAGGGATTGATGATTCTGAGCAATGTTTGGAGCTATTTAAGCGAAATAAAATAGATTATTTCATTCGGTATGCGACAATGGATGAAAATTGGATCCATCACTACACTCCGGAGTTAAATCGACAGTCAGCTGAGTCTACATCAGCTGGTGAAGGCCGTCTAAAGCGACTAAAAATACCACCTTTCACTGACAAGGTTATGGCCTCTGTATTTTGGGATGTGTATGAGATATTGTTCATTGATTAACTTCAGAAAGGTAAATCCATCAATAACGAATAGCGCTATTGATGCGTTTGAAGGACGAGCTCGCAAAAAAGGCTGCAAATAAATATAAAGTGTTGTTTCACCAAGACAATGCACAGTGACACAAATCGTTGGCAACGATGGCTAAATTGCATGAATTGCACTTAGACTTGTTCCCTCATCCACCATATTCTCCAAATCTGGTCCTCAACGAATATTTCGTGTTCTCAGATCGGCTCGTTTCAAAAATTCTCGCTGGAAGGAAATTTCGCTCCAATAAACAGGTAATTACCAAAACTGAAGGATATTTCAAAGGCAAAGAGAAATCCTATAAAAAAGGCCCATCCTTTATTATATAAAAAGTTGTTTATAATCGTTGCACTTCAAAAATTACAACAATATTAGAGTGTTTGTTATAAGTTATTATTCTATCACCGTAAATGTAAACCTGAGGAACAAATAGGGCAAGGAATGTTGTACTATAGAGAGAATGTTCTGTTTGTCAGGTAATTTCAATAACAAAGCTGAGGCGCATCGAAGCTGGTCAAGGCGAAATAAGGGCCTGGCGGGAGCCCATTACCACACAGGAACACATGCCATTACTGGTGTATTGTTCATTGTTCATGTATATTTGAAGTAGTTTGGAATCGTCAATTACTGAATACAAATTAATTAATATTAGAACAGGCTACTGAAACCAGAACTGACAGAGAAAAAGAACAAAAGTCAAAAATATAACAACGAAAAAATAAAAATACCAATATCGATTAAAAGGATTACACTCAGAAATAGAGAAACAAATAAGACTCTAGAAGAACAGTGTAACATAAAACCTGTAAACAGCTGGATTAAAATAAGAAGAATGGGACACCTACTGCCACAAAAGCAACCAAAGTTCCATTTAGGACCTATTCAAATTCTAGTTGCGCAATATTCCAAGCGAAGCATTTTTTGCTATGCCCTAAGAGGAAGTGCCCTAATAAGAGCTAAAAATATGAATATGTGTCGGAAGTAGATGAGGATTAATGGTCATCTCCAATCACAATCCTACCTCTAGCTATAACAAATCCATCAGCTGTCAGATATTTTTGTCGGTTTTTGAAGTGAAAATTTCTATAGACGCGTTTTTGCTGAAGAGTGAACGTAAGTGAACTGTCACGCTCGGGTCGGTGATGCTGAATCGGGTTTACTCGGCTTCATTTGACATCATGCGCGCCGGATCGCACTGAATCGTGTATACTTGGCTCCAGTCGTCATCAGCAACGTTTTACATGTAGTCAGTGTAGTATTTTAATATTATATGCTTGCCTTATTGTATATGATCAGTATAATATTTAAAGTGTTTACAATTTGTGCTCATTTCACTAATAACGAAAAATGTATTTTGCATCAAGGTAAATTCTCGCATTTCTTCAACAATATAAAGAACTTAGACATCAGTTAGTATAAGTTAATAATTATATAAATAATTTTTGAACATATTTAAATAAACTTGAATCTAAAGTATTTATAACATATTTTAGCTTCCACGAGCCTACTATTTCATTCTTAGAATATAATAGCTATGAAGAAGTCCAATCAGAGCAAAATTCAACAATATAATAAATTCAC